>MU158712.1:1481670-1557784 GCA_015888305.1 Antheraea pernyi
CCCTGCAAGTCGGACATAACCTCCTCTTTCCCCCGGGAGTGTGGGATTTCCCCAAGCTAATAAAAAAAAAGAGGAGACTAGTTCTTAAGCTTGAAAAACTATCATGCTATGATGACATCTATTGCTTTACCGAAAACTCTAACGTATTCGCAAGAGTAGCAAACTACGTCGATGATCTAACTCTACTATCTAATACTACGAGTGATCAAACTCGTTAACTACAATGATCATCGCTTAGGGTTGTCGAGTTCATGGTTTAAATGGAGGATTTCCAGTATCCAGGTGGACTGGTGGGGTATCTAGAGTAGTCATAGTGAGTTTTTTTGACTTTCAAGCTACAGGACTAGTCAGTTAGCTGCAGAGAAGCTTGTAAGCCAGCATGAAGCGATGATATGAATGGTTACCGAGTTCGTAGACCGCGTCGATCGATATAGGATTCTTGCGAATGTTCCGTTTAAGCTTGTTCACTTACGGTGAAAAGAAAACACCGTGATGTAACCGCAGCATAGTGATGGAACTTTCATTTAGTATACCTGGTTAGCAACCCTTAAGTTGAAAGCTATCACTATCTATATCTATATGTATATCCCGGCAACCGCATTTACGAGTTAGTCAAGGTTTAGCCTATCTACCATTTTAAATCGCAACATTATTTGATATTAGGCGAGGTTGTGGCCAGATGCTTAAATCTGTAAAGTATTTAAAGAAATTATGATGGAATATGAATGTTTCAGTGGTTGCCATTTTTTACTTCATTGAACTATTCTCCAATTTCTTTACAAGACAGCAATAACGTATCAAAATGCAATTCTGCATTTGATCATAAAACATAGCCCATACAGAGTTTATTACTTAGAAATAAATACAAGCTTATGTAACTACATAAGCTACGTAACTACGTATAAGGGTGATTTTACTTAAACAGAAAATTAATGCATTCGGATAAGTAGAGTGATAAAAATATACCGTATAATTGATGGGACGGCAATGTGAGATTTGAGTGGTCAGTGTCTTATTCGAGTTGTTAAATTACAGATATATACTTTTAGTGCACGTTTGGGATGGGGACTTAACTCTGGAACATCTGGATGCTGTGACACATTAAATTGTGCACCGTTCACCCGAACGACATAAATTTTGTTAGCGTTATATAACAGAATATGGTACGCAATGCATTTTTCTATAACTTAACTACCAATTACAATAGTATTTACAACAATCAACAGCAAACGCATGTGTAACCGTAGGCAAAGGTATAAGTATATAACAAAAAATCAAAATTACACCATTTTATTCAGTTTAGACCCTAAGAAGGTGCGGTGCTTGTGAACGTCGAAACTGCCACCGATTCATTTCGATGTCATCGAGAGGAACCGGGATAAAAAATTCGATCTGTTTTATTTTATCATACATGAATGATACATGAATGAAGCATGAATACGGTTTGATGAAAACTAAGAGTATATCGTATGGAAATCGACTATGCAAGGGAACCCACAACTTTGTCCCAACATAATTCTGCTTTTTAATTTATCCCCAAGGAAGAGAATGGGTAACAGCTAGCAAGTATTTAAAAAATAATCTCGACCACACTTTAATTAAATTTACCACATATTCCTAACTCCTCTTACTGTACACCGAGGGTTGGAAAATTTCAATAATTCTTTATGGAAAACAGGAAAATAAAACCGTACGGACGAGACCGGAAGTTCCGGTCTGCTCAGCGAAATGTGTTCACAATTATGTCTGTATGTAATTTTAACGGTAGTACAGCAAACGACGCAGATTAAATTTAGCGTTAGCCGCGTTGGAACGAGTCATAAGCTAATGGCGGTTTATAAGCAGTTTTTATACTTAAAATTACAATTTATAGCGGATATGTGATGACGAAACGCTAATATACTCGGCAATGTCTTAAAAAAATAGAGAATGCATTTATTTATCTCCCTTAAACTCTGTTTAGTCTAGTTGCTCTGAGCTGAGCAACTACCTGCTGAGAACTGCTAAGCTGGCCTTTTGTGATAAAAGAATATCTGAAATTATATTTGAATTTGATATCATTAATCGTGAAATGAATACTGCTATGGACTATCAGGATCAGTCAAGGTCTAGAGTTCCTGTATGTATATAGATACTTGATATAGATGTAGATCCGTATGTTTTTAGAAACATCAGTTTCATAACCATTTCGAATAAATATCGATCACAATAAACAGTAACAACGTTCGCCTACGAGTACAGCACGAGAATGATCCCCACCATTGAGCTCCCTGCGTATATAACATTAATTTCTCGAATGGTGACAACTAGCTATGACGTCAAATCCGGCGAGAGTCAATTGACTGTCTCTTAATGGTTGTACCATCGCATAGAAATTTTAATTGCAATCGACTGCCCTCACGAATGTATCAAAATATTTTTAATTGTTATAAAGAAATACAGTTCAGGATTTTATTTGAAGTATTATAACATTTGCTTTAAACGAATAATGTTGCCGCCTGTGACTTGCAATATACTCTTAAACGAGAACATTTACAGGCAACACAAATGCTCTTACTCTGATAATTTTGTAATTGCGTTTTGAAATATGAAATGCTAACGACATTTAAATTTAACTACAAGTGGCTTAATTCTTATGATCACACCAATGTTGTAAATAAAACAAATATGAATGATCTATATGGATAGAAAGCGTCCATTTATATATCACTAACAGTTGCCCGCAATTTCGCCTGCGTTTGTATATTTATAAAAGATTATAACATACATGCTGCACAAAAATTTAAAAATACAAATATTGACTTTAGTTTTTATACTTACAACACACATTTATAAATAACCAATCGCAATAAAGTTGCTGCACGAGAACGAATAAAAACTCTTTTAAGATGATGACGTAATCCGTCGATGGTGGGTGTAAGAATTACAGATTAAGCCATCGAATTTCAAGCATTTTAAACTTTGTGAAAAACGTAAACAATGCGGATGATTGTCGTAAAAAATTGTATTCGATTCACAAAACCGTGTAGTCGTATGTATTGTACGAGGTTGTGGTGAATCGAAATTATATTATTACGTCTTTATTGTTGTAAATTGTCGTAAAATGTTGCGGGCCAGTTAAAAACGGGGAACATCTGAGGTTCGGTCAGTGACCGCTTGAATGGTTGGGGTGACATGATGCTGGAATTAAAATGACGCTATGGCCACGACAGGGTGTTTTTTTATGCTATTACGTACATATACCATAAAAAGCGTTACTTGGAAGCTTACTTTAAGATTGTATACTGACTAGTTGTTACTAGGCTTATGATGTATTTACAATAAAAGATGTTCTGCATTTTTGTAACACAATTTGATAAATACAAATGCGTATGATCTAAAGTTAAACTTCATTTTAAGGTATATTCTTAGAAGTAAACGAAAAATTCCGCTGTAACCGTCTTTCTAGTGAATCTGATTCCGATCTTATTATATACATATACATCATGTTATCATTATTGAAAGTATATTATTGACCAAACAATCGTACCATTGACTCCTTCACTCGTAGGTCTTAATTGATATTGGTTACCAAATGCGGAACGAATATCAGTCTGTTTAATTCTCTATGAAAATTCCGTACATATAACTATATAATACGTGAAGCGGAAACTTTGTACCCCTTTTTAAGCGAATTGCGAGAACGGATAACGAGGAATTTGGTATAGTTAAAGTTTATATGGAGGAGAAGTGCACAAAGATATTTTTTTTAAATTAAAATGCATTAGAAATACTTTAAATTAATTAAAATAAACATTACACACACTACTGCTACTATGACACACAACATATACACACATGTTTATCTGTGGCATCATGTTTATGGTCAAACTGTAGGTTAATTTTATAATAATATAATTCATAATATACTTTAGTAACTACGTAAATCATTAAATAACAAATAATGGTGATTTATCTTTAATATTTTTATGAAATCACTAAAATAATTATTATTCTCTTTGGTGTTATCGAATGTCAATTTTTTTAGGTGACAAAGCTGCTTTCACTGCATAAGAGTAAGGCAATATTGCCAGTATTGAGTCAATATGAATATTTTAAATCTTTTCATGATGATCTTCAAATGATCATTCAATAAAAATTAATTACTTTGAAAACATTCGCAAATACAATTGATCGTTTGCAACAGTTAACTAAGAAGCTATAGTTTCCGATACAGTTACAAATGGAGTGTGTGTATCATTTAGTGATATGGCTTCTTTTATCATAGTGCAGGTCCAATGACTGTTGGATACGGTCGCTCACTATATTATACGCAAGTATATGAAATTTCTCTCGAATAGGAGCGCAGTAATAAGTTTTTTTGTTTTAAGTGTATCTGTTCATTTCAATATTCATTTAACCATAGATTTATTTTTTATCTTAAGTTTATATAAAAAAAAATTAATGGCAATTTAAATGAGGAGCCGTTATGAATAAGTTTGACTATAGATGTATATATACTCTTTGACAAAAGAACCCAAATAAAGTTTAACCTTAAAAAATAATGAATTATGACCGAATTTCGACCACTTGGCGACAACTAGTTCTGAGAATTACTTTACCTGCTATTTATGGTACTTGGTTATAATGTTAATATTCGGTAGGTCTGACCGACTGAACGATTGGATTATAAATACTGTCTCGGTGTTATTACTCCTATCTATAATACTTATAAAGCATTTGTAGAAATTATTACATTATTTACATGTCATATTTGATTGTCGTTTGTCTCATAAATGGCTTCCATAATGAGTTCACATTGAGCATCTAATATATTTTTAAATTTTAAAAATATCTTTTAAAACCACAGCGAGGCGACAGTTCAAGATGCAAAAGTAATCAACTCAATGAATTTTTCCACATCAGAATTAAAAAAAAATGTTTTCTTGCTAGACGCGCCATTTTAGTGACCAGCGAAAGTCCAGTAATCCGAATATTAATTTATATCGCCCACCTCCCGTTTGCGGTCAGAACGCGCCCAGGTGCGAGTAATGCCTCTACAAATGATCCAGTCTTCGCTGGAATGACAAGCAGGTCCATCCGCCGTCTGTTCAAATTAATGCTTGAAAACACTGCCCTGGTAATCATAAAAAAGTCCATCCCTATCTGATGAAAAAAGAGTGTACCTTTTCTTTTCAACGGACAACAAGTTAATTTGAAATGTAGCTATTTTTTTAAATTATATAGTCCTGCTCTTAAGTTTATTTAATAGCTGGCTGTTTCATTCGTGATAATGTAAAATTGACCTGACCATCAAGAACTGAACTTTATTTGGACGAAAAATACTATATCCTTTTCTGGGCTGACAATGTGCATACAAAACTTTATGATGATCAATTGAATAGGTAAAACATAATAAGTAGGGCTTTCTTTAAACCCGTCTGGCTAGCTACCACCCTCAATTTTAAAATCTAGGTCTGTTCCAACAACTGCATTTGAGAGAGAGCCTCTTTATCTTTCGCATGCTTATTACCTTAGACCACACCGTCATTTAACATCAGATGAGACTGTAGTGAAAAAGTATATAGATGTACCTATATAGATAGATAGATGTATATAGATGTATAAAGTATATAGATGAAATGTCTTTCACTTGCGTGTCGCAATTAGTTATGATTAATCTAAAGTCAAAAAGCGCAATAACCATTCTATATATAAATCGACTCTTTAAATTCCCATAACCCTTAATTCCAAATATAGTCGTCTTATTTCAAGGTTCGAGAGGACTTCGTACCCTCGCTCTGTATCGTCAAATTTTTGTCTGCCAATGTGAGGAATGTTTGGCAATCACGATAATACGAAATACTTCTGATTCTCACAACGCATTGAAAATGTCTACGATATTTGAAACGGCTACAATAACGCTGGCTTAATACAGAATGAAACGATGATGAATTGGTTTATTTATTTATAAGAAAAGAAGGGTCCATTTATAAAATAAAAAATATAATCTCTGAATCAAAGAAACTATCATGTGGGCTACATATCATTATGATATTTTATAGCCACTAAGGAGTAGTAATCAAATTTTACACAAAGTACCTTAAAATGGGTAAACGGGTGATTAAAACATAATTTCTAAAAAATAAATAAAGAGATTTTACAATAAATTCACATAATACACGTAGTCCCCATAAAACTATACAAATATTTCCACGAAAACGTGAATCAATAGTGCTATTCTTTAGGTTTAAAATAATCGTTTGCATAACTTTAGCCTAACGAAGGAGAGTCCTATAAAGAGTACGCGTCTCCAACGATTTACAATAGCAACCATCCCGGCAAGATAGGAGAGGTTCTATAATTCCTATCTCTGTAGTATTGTGAAGATATAGAATCGCTTCTCGGTCAGTGTGTTCCTTTCCTCTTATGATATCAAGTCCTTCAAGCGAGTCGTGAAAAGACACTTTTGGAAGTCGGCATGATGACGACAACTTCCGTTGGTAGTTAACACCGACTGCCGCTGATGTTTCTGGTACTCCACCGTAGTTCATATCAAATACTGTGCAGTAATTCCTTCAAAATAGTTTACGCGTGTATGATGCGTGTACTATTTATTACTTTTATATTAAATGCAATAATAATAATAATATTAATCCGAACAGTTCCACTGCTGTGTCAAACGCTTCTTCCCTAGAAGAATATAAGGGCATATTAACCACGTCAAACCACGAAGTAATGGCTATTTTAATGGTACTACAAGAATCAGATTCTCGACTTCAGGTTTTTTCTTTCACCGTTTAACAATAGCGCTACTAATTAAAATTAGTTAATGCAAGCGAATTCCAAAGAATTCCTTGGTACATGTTTGGGTCCGAAATTACGTACTGGCAATATTTTGCTTGCCAAACCAGAACACAACAAACAATTCAGAAAAGTTTATATTTAGTCCCGAGAACATTATCTCGATGAATTATAATAATATCCTAATTAAAGATTAAAGGAAACGCGCGTACAATCATAGCGGTGGTTAAACACAGGCTCAGGTGTAAATTGTGATATCGCACCCCCTTAATTAAGTACGGGCGTGGAACGCCACGGGGCTGTTCACTTGAATAAAAGATATCACACGCGTGTGACCCCGGATTGACCTGGTTTTGATGTTATCGTACAATCATCTCATTTGCCATATCGCGTGTGGTTCGAGAGGCTTGATTAACAAATGCGTGCCTTGTTTGGTAATGGTCGTAGGTCACAGAAGGAATGTACTACAGCTGATGGTAGGTCAAGACATTTTTTTTAACTGGTTTGGGAAAATGACTGCACAGTACCTCATGGAAAGTACAGTACAGTCCATAAATAAATGCGACTGTCGGTGTTAAATAACAACGGCAGTCGTCGCTATCATGCCAACTTGCACAAGTGCCTCTTCACGGTACGTTTGAAGGACCCCATGTCATAGGAAGAAGGGAAAAGACTGGCTGGGAAGCAATTCCATATCTTCAGCGTACGACAAAGATAAGAGTTTTCGAACTTCTTTGTTCTTGCTGGGATGGTTGCTACTGTGAATCTGTGGAGACGCGTACCCGCCGTGTAGTTCTGTAGTGTTAAGGAAAACATGGGACGACGTTAAGCAACTATTCAGAATACTCGCCATAATACAGACGATAAAACACGCTCAGTTGGGCGGAAATTTAGGCAATTCCCGTATTCAGAGTTGCATTTTTCAATAATCTAAGTTAGTCGTTTTTTTGTCAATGTTGCCAGAAAGTCTTTATAGAAATAGAACTCCAGCATAGAAGTCGTATTCTGAACTATTAAAAAATATCCCTCTTTTGAAAACCCAATTACTAAAAATATACTAGCAATACTGTTAAATTTTCTGTTTTCTTATGCTTAACAACACCAACTTAACCGAATTCTACGTATCGAAATTCTCTCTTAATAATGTTTCATTTTTATTCCATGGAATATTAAAAACAATTCCCTAATCTTTTGAAGAGATTATGGCTGAGTTGATAACGTGTACGGACACTGGTTGTGAGCATAAATGGGTCGACTTGCCCGGGGTAGTACCACCCTCTCACAGAAAACCGATGTGAAGTAACATTGCTCGCATTGTTGCGTTTCGTTCGGTCAGTGAGAGCGCTTACCCAAACTTCCCCCTCTTCTCTACTTTCCCAACCCCTCTCCCCCAAACACAGACTGGCCACGCAATGGCGACTCCCCCGGTGTTGCTAGTGTTTATGGACGGCGGTGATCACTTACCATCAGGTGACCCGCATGTTCGTTTGTCCCCTATAATATAAAAAAAAAGCCAGTCCCTTCTAGGTTAAGCGTGTTTACTATCTTAAACTATATCGTCATTTACTATCAAATGAAATTGTAATAAAACTCCTAAATTCTACAAAGCATATATAAAAAACGTCTTAGATTTCATATAAAAATAATTTTATACGTGTATCAGGTTCTACATACACCCGATTTACTAAAAGCACTAATAGACGCTAATGCTGTTGCAGATGGATAATAGCTGTTCATCAATCAATCAATCTATGTTGAAAGAGCAGAGTGAAGAACACCGACGTACCTAGTATGCGATCGAGTCTCGTAAAATAATGCCTTCATCAATCAAGTCGAAATCAAGTTTTTTGGGCATCCGTCCATAATGAGGCGGCTACGATAGAACAAAAGGTAGCTCGTTAGTTCAAGTTTCTATGTAAAGTTGAAAATCGAGGACTAACTTAGGGATAAACTTAATACCTTTGTGCTACCCCTTCAAAGGTTTTTAATTCTTAAGTCATCTACAATGTCAATAAAATTTGAGTGTTCTTTATACTATAAAGTAAAATTCTTGTAGGGGTTAAATGGTACGCCGTAAAAATGGCCTGCGGGCGGCGGACGCGGGCACGTCCGTCGCTCTGGCAGAACTTCTGCACAGGCCCGTGTAGTTGAGGCGCATTGTGCCGATGCGACTCCCACAATCGTCGGGGAGGGCAACTCTCGCCCTCCCCTGAGGGGTCTAGGATTCTGACCCCTCGACCGCTACGAGGCTCCTGATGAGAGGCCGACACCTGTTGGGGAGTAGACGTAGTGTCAGTCCGGCAGCTCCTGCTCCCCGGCCTATAGGTGATTGAAGGCACCATGGAGTTTTAGTCCGTGCAAGTCGGACATAACCCACCCTCAGCTGCCCGGCTAGGTTGGCAATCCGCAAGGATTTCCCCATGTTAAAAAAGGGGTTAAATGGTAGTGACTAAATAACAATAATAGAAGTCCCAGATTACTCCAAACAACAGTTCCTTTGAAATAATAAAACTAACTTTAGATAAAGTCGCGGGCGGGCGTTAGCTACTTTAAGAACAAACATCAACTTAATTAACAACATAGATTGATTAAAATTGTTTCTTCTAATAGTATATACACCTAAACGCAAACAAAATTTCCCTACATTCACTCTTGGTCAGCAGCATTTCGTTTTGTACCATCTTGTGTCATATTATATATATATATAAAGACTATAGTTCTTTTTATTGTCATGTTTCTTTATTTACAGGACATATTTATTGTTTAAAATGTTTTCGGCGGTGAGCAGAAATGGCTGCAACACAGTTGTTAACTACAGCAGTTCATATAATTATCGATTTAACGATAATGACACTAAATGAACTGTATATATTTGCATTTATATTAACAACTTCAGTAACCTTCTAATTGTTTGTAATTCGCTATTTTATATCTAATAAATAAGATTTAAAAAAATGAACAGTTCTTGATTAATACCGTGGAAAAATGGAATGAAAGCGGAAGTAATGTATTAAAATTACTATGGTAATTTCACATGTTTTTTCGACGGAAGACATATCATATCCGCTTACCCATGTTCATTGTTGGGTCTGTTGATGAATCTCATTCCGGGGTTATAAGGACTGAGGGAACAATGAGATTTGTTATACTACTGACAGGGTTGCCATATGCATATAATTATACAGAATGAAGCCATATAATTTGTAAACTAAATGAGTAAGTAATACAACATATAACTTGGTTTTTCAGTTGTTATTGTGCATAACACGGTGTTATTATATTTGAAAAACTCTCTAAGAAAGCCTACTTTTTGAGCATTGATCACCCTAGATATAGGACTAATATTGTGTAGGTATAAATACTAATTTATTTTAAACAATAATCGGGAAGATTTCAAGTGGGGACCCATTCGAGAAGCCGTCCGACCCCTTTGTGCGGTCATGCTCATTAACCTCATAATTGCTTCTCGCAAATACGCCGATGTCGTTGACACTACTTATTAGCAGGAATAGGTAAGCGCTTTTTTGTAATATTTACAGAAGTTTTTCTTGACGGACTACATGTTAAGTCTTTTGTTGTGTTCTGAATTGCTGTAGACTGATTTAAGAATGATGAAGATACAGATAGGGTTAGTAAAAAATAGAAAACTTTATTCTTGTTTGTATTTAGTCCACATTTACGTGAAACCATTGTATGCAATTACTGACTATCAGACATATTTTATTTAAGTTAGAACCTAAGAAGGCTCTTACGAACATCAAAAGTACCATTGGTTCAGAAAACAACCTAGTCGTCGAGAAGAACCGGCGATAAAACTCGATCTGGTTTATCTTTTTAACATACATATATTTAAAATACATTAAGGTTACAATAATTTTTGTGGATATACAGAGAACATTGTCCAGTCCAAACATCAACATCGTTAATATATTTTTCCACCCTATAATAACGTTTTGACAAAAAAAACAACAACTATACGGGATTATTTTGCCAAAATCTTAACCAACCGCTCAAACCGCTCTTTACAACTTTGGCACACAACCTCTGTCATGACTAACATAAATTGCAATGATATACAAAAAAATAAACGAAAATACTATACTATTTATATAACACAATATTAAATTTCAAAAATATTCTATATTATATATATTCTATATCTAATCACTTTTAATTAAGAAACTTATAACCTGTTGTAAGAATAAGGAATAGGTATTTTGGTATTCGAGATTCTTGATGAAACGAATATTTCCACAAAATAATTAATAAACTCCTTAGGCTACTTACTATGTTTTGATAAACACAATACTTAGGCGGCACGATACGAACATTTTCAAAATAGGATATTATTTTCATTTACATCTTTAATAATTCCATCTCATTTCTGTTCTCATTATAATGTAATTTTAATTATGAACCTAAATCTATACAGCTTAGAGTTTGATGTTATAAAGGTTTTCAGAGATGTTTTGTTTATCATTTTAATGTATGCGTTATTTCTTATTTCCTTATTCTATTTTTAAAATAATAATAATTTAGTTAAGAAAAGCTTCAACATAGAAATATTCCATCCAAAAGAAAATCGCAACATCTCAGATTTGTCGATGGTCATAATAATGAAATTTATTACACATGTCAATTAATTCGTAGCAATATAATACAAATCGTGATGATCTAGTGGTTGAATCTTAACTCTGCCCTCCCAATACTTTTTTAATAATTTAATGTATATCAGTAAGAACCTTGAAAAGCTGGAAGTTGTAAAAAACCGGCATAATCTAAATACTAGAAACTGTGATAAACTGGTTGTCCCATGTTTTAGACCTAGTAAACCAGTAACAGTTTTTTGGCAATTAGTGTTTTGGGGTGTAAGGTGTGTCGAATAACATGGAAGACTTGAGACATCCAAGCCAACCATACCTGCACGTGGTGCACCCTGCTTAATAACGAACGAGGTAATGGCGAAAGCGGGGTATTAGGGTTTTACAGCCTGACTGGGTCGTAACCACCATGTATACGGCGAAAAAGCCCGTCATAGTGATTCGCTTCTGCGGGTCGCGTATCGGGATCAGCCTGTGCATATCCAACTTTTTGGAGGCCGGCATGACAGTGGCGACCGGCGATGGATAGTGTGTCATTCGGTGGTCGTCATTGTTTGTGGATTGTACTGTACTTACCATCAGGCACAGTGCAGTCACTTTGCCGTGCTACAATAAAAAAAAAGAATAAAATTACCTTTGAAAACATGTTTTACAAACAAATTTTAAATATTCCTCGCTCTATAGATTGTAATAGATAATATGTATTATAAATCTTCATAAGTGTATCAGAGACCCACATAAGCACAGTACAATCCAAAAACAACGGCGACCACTGAGAGATACCACCTCCGGCGGTCGTCGCTGTCATGCCGGCCTGCGTAAATGTCTCTTCACGTTAATATGCGTGACATGGCGCTTAAATTCACAATCCGGCGAACCGGTAATATCCTTTAGGACTTTGTTCTAAAACCTAATACTAATCTTTTAATACAGTCATATTTTTCTGTGCACTCTGCCTCTTATTTGACAGCATTTCCTGTATTTCACCAGATCTGTTAATGCGCTGCAAAATGTTTTCGCAATAGCCGAACACGCGTGTCTTTCGTGCACACATTTGATATCCTTACTTCCTAATTAATATTATAAATATGAAAGTGAATTTGTTTGTTGGTTTCGCTTAAACCGATTATTATTAAATTTTGTATACACGTTGTCAAGGAACATAGGCTGCCTTTAGACTGGAAAAAAGTATTGTTTCGGAGGGATAGGTGAAATCTATATTAGGCGAGCAAAGTCACGAGCTAATCTAGAATTTAAATGGTAAAATTTTATGAAGCGTAGCGAATCGTAATCAATTTTTAAATTGATAGCCAGTCATAGAGAAGTAGTCGGCCGCGATTTGGAATGAACCAGTGCATAGGTATTCAGCGTACAATTTTATTTATATACCAAAACGAATATTGAAGGAATGTCGTCTCTAATCCATCGCTATTGTTCAAAGTATTCCTTGCGATAATATAAATTTTTATACGAGACTACATATTTACGTGACCAACGAAAAATGCGAATATTGAAGTATACCTAAAATACCAAAATTGCAATTATTATAAACTAGTTTCTACCCGCGACTTCGTTCGTTTGGAATAATTACTTTGGGCTGACGCTAACACGCAGCGGAAGCTCTCAAAAGGAGAAAACAACGATTTTGAAACTATCGTCATTGGTGCTCCGCTCCAATTGGTCGTAGCATGATGATTATAGCCTTCGATAAATGAGCTATATACTCGTAACACCGAAAGAATTTTTCAAATCGGATTAGTAGTTCCTGAGATTAGCATGATAAATCAAACAAACAAACAAACCGGCTTTATAATATTAGTATAGATTTATATCTCTATTTGTTGACCAATGTGTTTATAATAAACAACTGCTATCGAATAACAATAACAACTTCGTTGTAAACCGTTACTGCTTATCACGCAGACCTTGCAGATGGTAGAGCCACCCTGAATCTATTACTGGTTTCAGCATAAATGGGTCGCTCGTCCGGAGTAGTACCACCCTCTCACACCCGAAAACCGACGTGAAGTAACAGTGCTTGCATTGTTGCGTTTCGTTCGGTCAGTGAGAAGGCCGGAGGCCCACCTCTCCTCTCCTTCCCCCTTCCCATCCTCGTCCCCCCAAACACAGGATGGCAACGCACTTGTGTCTGCCCTGGTGTTGGAAGTGTCTATGGAAGGTTGTGGTCACTTAACATCAGGTGACACACCAGTTCGTTTGATATATAAAAAAACCATCGTAATTCTCTGAAACATAATGACATACTATCCAAAACTTCATTCACGCGTGGAACAATAAAAGTACATCCGCTCACATCTCAACGGACATCAAAGCGTTCTCTTATTCTGATCGTAAGATCAATAAATACGGACGCGGTCACCCGGCTTTGTCCCCACCTGCTAGATACGGTTTCTCGGAACCGCATTTTTAAGTGCATCACTAAAGAAAGTTGTTTCAAGTTTGGACAGTTGTTCGCCACTCGGTACGTCTACTTGTTTCCACAGACACCACTAACTGTTCACCGCGGTTCTCTCCGCATGATGTATAATTCTTAAGAGAAGCTGTAATATAACTATTATAAAAATGGATATAGGGGTGAGGAGCAAGTCCTTGACTTACATATGTTTCGGTGCCAGTTTTGTGGGAATAAAGTTTTGTTAGGTCACAATTATTTTATCTAACGTGTTACAATGATGTTGTGCAACCTAACTGAGTGTTTGAAAACGACTGACAATCCAAGTATTTAACAAATATTATTTCCATTCAGATGTGCTGATTCACACATTAAGTAGGACGACATTCAATGTTCGTAACCATACAAATACTATATGTAACATAGAGAATTTATTTGAAGTGAAAACTTCTTTAGCTGCGTCAGGCGATTTTTGGTAGGGGAAAAGTTTATTGGTTCGCATCATCTCTGACCCCAACATGCTCCTGACGTATTGCGCTTGCGTCAGGCTAGCGACGCATACTACAGCGGCCAGGGTACATGTAATATTGAGCTTGTGTAGCTCATTATATTATATGTTTAAATAATTAATAAACTGTATAAACATTATACAAACAATAAACATATATAATTGTTGCTCGGAGTGTCTATAGATATCAAGAGCAGACTAATATTAATAATTCTATTTTATTAGGGTGTCGAATAACATCATAAAACTTGAGAAACCCAAGCCAACCTCATCTGCACGTGGTGCACCCTGCTGAATAACGAACGAGGCAATGGCGAAAGCGGGGTGGTAGGGTTTTACATTCCGACTGGGTCGCAACCACCATGTATATATCTATATATGAAATCCCGTCATAGTGATTCGCTTCTGCGGGTCGCGTTTCGGCATCAGCCTGTGCATATCCGGCTTTTCGCAGGCCGGCATGACAGCGGCGACCGGCGATGGATAGTGTGTCACCCTGTGGTCGCCATTGTTTTTGGATTGTACTGTGCTTAATAAGTAAAATAATAAAAAAATATATAGATTGAAAGAACTCAGTTATTCCATTGTTTTGAGTTTTCTCTTCTGTGGGTAGTCCTCAGGACTGCCTTGACTTTTTTTTAAATATACTTTATGGGATTTACCATCTGACCACAATCTCGTCTATTGCTATATGGTGAACTAAGACGGTAAACACGCTGAACCTAGAGGGTGACTGACTTTTATGTACAGCTGCCAAAAGGTGCTTGATGACAGATTTGATAGCTAGCCAGGCTATCTTAGAAAAAGCTTTACCAACATACAGTTAGATAAATACCTGCGAAACTAACCATTACCTTATTAAACATTGCAAATAGTAAACATTTAATTAAAATGTGTTCAGTTATTTAACATCAATAGATATTTTAGCCATACGTTATGCTTTTACTGACTATAATCATAAGGATTCCATAATAGACTAAATTGCAACCCAATACTAATCCACATTAATTTATAATAATCCCATTGGCAATAAATTCTGAACGTCTATAAAGTGCAGTACCACAGGGACCCGTATATTGTTTAATGCTTCATACAAATAGGAAACAATTACAACGGAAGGGAAGACGTGTCTAAGATCCGAATAGACAAGGAAATATTGTACGCACTCAGTTGAAAAAACGCTGCGTTTAGTTCAATTATGATTGATTATAAAATTATGTACGTTGAAAAAGAAGACCTCAATAAATTTTATTGTATTATGAATTGTATCGTAAAAGTTATACGCCTCATAATCCTCCTGAATAGTTTGTACTTTAATTTCAATTTGGCAAGTAAAAAAGGATGGTCAAATTAGTTTTGTAATTATACGATCAAGATGCAATTGGATGACGTCCAACTACGATTACTTTAATTGTTGAAATCAAAATAGTCAGGGACGGTTCGCTTTCAGAGATGTTTCCTCCCACGAACACTCCGCTTTTGAAATGAGCTCTCTGCTGATATTTTCTTAGGGGACTACGGTATGTTTTTTTTTTTTCAAAAAAGGAGTGGACCAAATTATAAAAGATCGGCAATGTGAATATGGCAGATCTGGTATTGCAAACGTTTGCTGCAAAGGAGCGCTTACTGTCAGGTATACATAATTTAAAAAACTATAGATTGTGACATGTAATCATCTTAATACGAGCACAAGGAACTTATTAACAGTAAAGAACTAGAGACTTTTATGAAACAGCAAAGTATTACTATTTAGATATCTTATAAGAGATTAAAACAAATAACGGTCGTCCAGTGGCAGAAGCTCCATTCTCATTATACATTGTTTTTTAAGTTTCAATATTATTAAGTTTTTATCCACGAGTATATAATTATTGTATATTATAGACGTAAGGATTGTGAAGAATGACTAATAGAGACTTACAAATAAGGGATTCAACGCCGACGACAGAGAAGAGATACGGACTTTATTCAAAAGTCTCTAAACATAAAAAAAAGAAAATTTGTTGACAAACAGAGGAGAAAAATTAATATAACTGTTTATCTTTGATTAGTTATATATATATATATATATTCACTACCAGTGTTTTATTGAAACAAATTTGGAATAAAAAAAGACAAATATAAATTGTCCTAACAACGCGTTTCCATCACGAATATAATTCGGCGTATGATCAGTTTAGTGCGTTGCGGACGTAACGCATAGACTTCGTAAAGATCTTGTCTCTGTAATGCGGACGTTGGGTCATCTTATGGTGGCGCATGTAATTGAATCCCCCAAGTTTGATTAGTTAGGGCATGTTACGATTATTGCCCCAGTTAGTCAATGCGTTTCGTATTTATGTTGTTCGGATAATTATTACTATAATATAAATGTCGATACTTGTATTCAAATGTTGTCTTTTATTTTATGTATGAAATTGAATAAATAAATAGTTAATTAGTTAATGTAAGTGTTGATGAAGTTAAACAAAAATTCTAGTATTAAATAACCGTACAGATACCGTATAAAAAGTATGTAGGTACGATAAGGCATACATACTAAATTACATATTTTAATTATGGCTATGGTGTTAGAATAATCAATTAATATGAAAAGTTTACAATCATTATTTTTAAAGATATAAAAGTAGAAAAGCATATTAACAATTGGAGAAATAATACACTAAACTTTTTATTTTTGCATGTACAGTGTGTTGTTTCTTCTAAATTAAGCAATTGATTTTGATATCTACAGATTTCACTATGGAGAATTTATTTGTATTTGCATATAAAATATATTTTTATATGCATAGAGACAAGTTTGTGTGTTTCTTATGTAATCGTAAAATTGAGTGCTCACGGACTTGCATTACCAACACAGATTGATTTTTTATGACATACATAAATTAATTAATTGTACAAGGATAGCTCACAAGAATCATTTTTATCTTTTATATATTATTTAAAAATTAATCGATTTTCGTGATTACACGTCAATCTGCAACATATTTTAATTAATTTATTGATTAATATATACGTGTATAAATGATATATTTATTCTTTTTTTAGTAGTAGGATTCAATCAATTCCAGGCGGAAGTGCAAAATAGCGTCCACTACAATATTAA
Source organism: Antheraea pernyi (assembly GCA_015888305.1). NCBI lineage: Eukaryota > Metazoa > Arthropoda > Insecta > Lepidoptera > Saturniidae > Antheraea > Antheraea pernyi. The sequence goes on from MU158712.1 coordinate 1,499,082, forward strand.
TGATGGATTACCACAAAGTAACGCCTTCTTCAAATATTAGCTACACTATTTTCACTAATATATTATTAGTTCTTATCCAATTCAATTCTTTTGTGGGAAATTAAATGTAGATCAAAATTTGCCCTATATTTTCAATGAATATATCACAAATTTCAAATAATTATTATACATAACAAAAAAATATTATTTTTATAAATATTGTTATATGTAGATTCTATGACTTTGATAAACTGATAATATCAAAGTTAAGACGGGGAGGTCGCTAAAATATTATATATTAAGACATTAATTATTGCGAACAATAGGATAATAACGATAACTTGGAAAGATAAAATAATAGTATTGAAATAACCCAGTAATATCTAGCTATTACATTCCAACGTAAATTCAAACCGTAACAAACCGAAAGGAAATAAACCGAATGGATCAATCTAGTTCGTAATTAACCGCGCAACCGGCGAGTCGGCATACTCTCGCCTCAAAGGCAAGCGCGTGCGCAGGAATGTGCGTGACCAATGCAATTAGTTGGTCCTTCGAGGCGGATGCCGGACGGTGCAATGTTAAAAAGCATCCTCACCGTCAAAACATTCTTACACTTATATACATTACTTTTACCTCTAAAATGCTCCAGTTAAAGTACAATATCGTTTGTAATTTATATTTATTATTTCAAAATCAAAACGAAATAAGCGATCAGTGTTTTAATTGTACAGTGGTTTTTAATAACGAGAAAGGAAGGTTCCTTTCACCTTGCAGGCATAGTTAAAGCAATAATTGGCAACTATCCAGTATGTCAAATATTTGCAACCGACTGACATGTTTTGATCGCGGTGACACCTGCGGTCATTAATCTGTAAGCCTTTTATATCATTTTACATTCTTCATATCGTTGATTGATGTTAATTAAAGTTTGTTTTTGTGTCTACTGAATTGTTTATATTTCAAGTCTATATTAATTGGTGTTCCGTTTGTGGATATAGATTTAGATGGTTTATTTTATTATTTACTAGATGTACCCGCGACTTTTTTTTATATCATAGGATACAAAGAAACAGGCGGATCACATTATTTTAAGCGATCACCACCGTCCATAGACACTTGCCCTTCTCCCTTCTGCCTTCTCCCCAAACACAGGATGGCAACGCACTTATGACTCCTCTGGTGTTGCAAGTGTCTATGGACAGTGGCGATCACTTAACATCAAGTGACCCACCTGTTCGTTTGCCTGCTATGACATAAAAAAAAGACGGACTGTCTCTCTATTGCGTCTGCCGGAATACGCTACTATTGAGACAACTTTGCTACAACTGTAATTGTTTTTCTTTATAAAATTTATTTCGGTTATCATACTATTTTCGTATAAAGTGTCTTTCCTACTCATTGTTGGATATTATTATTTTACCGAAGTTTAACAATCACTTATTTTATCTAAATATAGAAACACTCAGACAATCCACCTCATACGTTTTACATTATTTGTTCTTATTTTCAATTTATGCGTAAACATATCTCTTACAAGGACATTATGCGTAGTTGCACAGAGTTATGACTTGTACGTGCTTGTATTTAATTAGTAAGAACACAATTTTTTTTTTGTTTTTTATTCCTCGGTTTAGTTTTGATTTTCTTAGAAATACTAAGCATGTTCTAGTGTTTGCAAAGGGTTAGTTTTATAAAATAGTTGGCGATATAACTACTTGGAAGCTGTTTAACAATACTCGGTCATGTAGGAAGTATATATGAAAAGTGTGGATTTTGTGACATTTTAAGGGTGCACGAAACATCGCATGTACTTCCTTTGAGTTACTAGGAATATTTATCCATTGTTCAGTAATGGAAACGCTGCTAATAATTTTAGGTGCTGTATTCCGATCTGTGTTCTGTTGCTCATTATAAACATATTTAATTCTTTAGACTTCTTATTTGTTATAGTAAAGAAACTTCAAATGATTTTATATGTAATTTTGCGTTCGTATTAGTTTTTCTAGGTGTTCTTTTATTAATAATTTTATTTCGTACTGTTAACCCGTGAATTCAAAAAGGGGTTTTTAAAAAAATAACTTTTATTAATACACTGTTAATATACAATTTAAATGGATTATTAGGGCAACTGCTCTTTCCAAGATCTGAGTATCGACTACTGTAAGACCGACTGTCGAATAGAGCTTGATATCAATCTGCTTGTTAAGCAGATATTGAGTACTGCTGGAGCTGAACTAACCCTTACATGCTTATGGTATAACAGTACCTTAATAGGCAACGTTCAAAATACTCAAAGGTATACAAGAGCGCCGAGAGCTCTTCTCTCCCTCTCCCTCCCCTAACCCTTCCCCCCAAAGGGTGGTAACGCACTTGCAACTCCTCTGGTGTTGTTAGTGTCCATGGACGGTGGTGATCACTTAACATCAGGTGACCCACATGTTCGTTTGCCACCAATGGCATAAAAAAAATCATTCCATATTTTTGATTAACTTGTACTATATCTAACTCCAAAAATTAATATACTATTTACAATTTATCTCCCGAGTTTTCAAAGAGTAAAAGGATCTCTATTCAATCATTTTGATTTAATTATTGTCATAATTGTTTAGACAATTTTTGAACATCTAATAAAAAAAAACTAGTACGAAATAACTATTCAAAATATTTAGATAAATAGTTAGGTGTCACTGACGGATTTACGTATAGCAAGTGGTTATTGACTAACTACGAAATCAAATACAGACAGACGGCAAACTATGAGAGAATCGTTCATGTTGTTTGCCGAGACAACGACCTAAGGGCACTTGAATCCTAACTTGGGAATATCCTTCGGAACTCTTGTATTATTTATATTGATCTTAACCGTTCAATGCATAACGATGTAGATACGCATCGTATGTTTAAAATCTAATACGTTTGCATAGCGATCGAGTAGTATACAAAATTAAGTAAATGTACAGTTAAGTATTTATATTACGGGACTTCGTAAAGTATATAGGTTATGAGCATTTTTATATATAGGTATATACTTTTAATCTATGGCACTTCGGGATCAACCAGCGAATACCAGCGAAGACGAGAAGGTTTACAAATCGACTGGAAGGAATATATTCTGACGAATTCATAGCGCATTCTGATGTTCGTCTGGAGAGTTCTAGAATTTTTCTTTTTGAATAATGATATTTGAAATTACAATTTTTTTTATGTAATCCCCAAATACCATGATCTGAGTTTAACAATATGTGTGAAACAAAATTGAGTTTCATGAGAATTAATAATGAAGCGGTAACGCTGGCGGCGTTTACTACATACAAACGCATTTCTCTGTTTTATCATCGGGTAATGGAACTAAAGCAAATATTTTTATACAAAGCGATTATTATTTTTTACTAACATACCCTTATGATTTGGTTTTTTCCAATAACTTAAAAGACCTAAGAACCTTTTAAAAGTACTAAAAACATTTTCATATCGCCATTTTCATACATTCAGAAAATAAATATATCGAATATAATAAAAGAAACGAAAATATACAGTCACAGCCAAATTCCTTCTTATTTTAATTTCGTAAAAGAATTAAAATTGTTTCTGTCTTCAAGGAAGAAATAAAAAATACGAAATCGTGACTTCGATTATTTTATTAAGATGTAATGAGTCCGAGCTGCAGTCTCTTTTGCACTTTATTTAATAGTTCAAATAAAGTGCGACAGCAATAGACTCTTATTTGAAACCATCTTCGCTTTTAAAAGCAATCAGAATCATTTACCTCCTAATAAAAACGTACAATCGACTCGTTAACATTTTTTATGAAATTACCCGAAAGAGAGCATTACAAAAAATAAATTAAAACAGCCTATAACGATGAATGAAAATAACCGATAACCGTTAAAAATAACGTTACAAGAATATTCCCGTTTATTACCAGTCGCCGTTCAGTCGAGCGAAAAATGTATTTCGCTGAATTTTACGGATAGCCCTCGCTCGTTAATTGAACAACCCTGGAAGGTGATTATAAAATTATACAGACCGTTCTCAAATAATAATTATGTTCGTGATTGTGCAAGGTGCATCGTGCAATTTATAGGATTTATAAGAAGCCCTTATTAGCACTTAATTAATTCCACTTTTGGACATCTATTTGGACTAAGGTTGTCAAATAAACAGTATTGTTATTTCGTTGTATCAAATTAAATGCCTTATAAGACATCAGTGGGGATAGCAAACTAAGTAGGATGTCAGTTTAATTTATTTGTATATATTTTAGTTATTTAAAATTATTATTTTATAATTTCATTACTTTCGGGTAACATGAAACATTTTTTTAAAATTATTTATACGTCGTAAGCTTCATACATGTGATAAGAAGAAATGGGCATTAGTTCTGTGAGCGCAAATGCCCGTTCTATCAAATATTACGCGCTAACCCCTAATACGAAGCAGACCTATAAAGGGCGTAGCGAGAACGGAGCGGAGTTCAGTCCGGTGAAGCTGCAAAGACCTTGCCAGGTAAATAGCGTAGTCAGTTCGAGAAAAAAAAGGAGCGGAGTTCAGTCTCGCCCGGATTGTTGGACCATTCACATCTCTCAGTGTAATACGCAGCTACGTATATTCAGTAGTGTAATACTATATCCGCTACTATATATTATCAATATTTGACTGATCTTGAGTGATGAGTGACGTCATACCTTTATAGACTGCCCCCAACGTCAGCCGTGACAGTCCAATATATTTTTAATTATGTTTGAAAGAAAATAACCATTTTATAAGTCTTTATAAAATAAGTACACAGTTATTCCTATCGCGTGATCTTCTCATTCGGAATTATATGGAGGTAGTGACTGCAACTATGTCTTATGATATCGTAAAAATTGTTCATGATAATAACATGTTTTATCTGAATTACTTTTGCTGTTTTTTTTATATATTGATTTATGTACTACCTATTCCATGTAGTAACCTTTTTACCGAAAAAAGTTATATCAGTTAAATTACCTAATTATGCTGATACTTTAGAGAAAAGCATAATATTATGTGTTAAGTGACGCTCTCCAAGTCCTGGATTTGGCAATAAGTCTTACCAAAATCGGTTCAGTCATTTTGGAATTTAACCAAAGATTTAAAATTTAAAAATAGATAAAAAATAGAGAAAATAAAATAGATACATCAATTTTATTTATGTGTATAAAACCGTATTTTTTGGAAGATATTCAACAACATCGATCATTGATCATTACAACATCGATCACCATATAGGTGATCACGATTTACTAGAACGTGAATGCCTTACCATATCAGTTCCAGGATTTCCTTATGATGGTAATGTCAATTACCTTAGACACATCTACCACGATACAAATACACTATATTCCTGTAAACTAGAATACTTCAAAGATATGTCGCATCTGTCTCATTTATTTAATTGGTATTTGGTTTAAAGTATGAGATTCCTCGAAACAGCACCGGCTATAGGGGAAAGGTTTTAATTAATAGAAGCCAAATATTGACAAGTGTTCGATTAAGGCGAAGCTTAGCATATCTATTTTTAATTATCACATTTCTTTATATTCATGACTAGCTGACCCGTGCCCACTTCGTTGGGCGGTAATAGGCATTATCAAGCTACAACTTTTCCTAGAACTCAATCATATATCTCTCATCGTTAAGGCAGTGTTCGTAAGAAACGTTTTCGTTCGACCATTTTTTCTCCGACTCCCCAGATATTACCCCCTACAACCTCACAAACTTTACCTCTTTATAATATTAGTATAGATAATATAATTAGTTAATAGCTTCTGCCCGTGACTTCGTACACGTGGAATGGTTATTTTGCGCTAAAACGCAGCGGAAGCTCTGAAAAGAAAAAAAGACTCCGATTTTGCAACATTCTTCATTTCTGCTCCGCTCCTATGGGTCTTAGCGTGATGATATATAGCCTATAACCTTCCTCGATAAATGAGCTATATAACACTGTAAGAATTTTCCAAATCGGACCAGTAGTTCCTGAGATTACCCCTTACAACGTCACAAACACACAAACTTTACCTCTTTATAATATTAGTATAGATTAGGCTTGATTTAGCATTGTAACGCATTTATGTTACAGTCAATCTAGCTTGTGTTGTCGATCCTTGAAGAGCTGTTTCACTTCCTCCTTTATTTATCTACATAAATAATAGCTATCGTATTTTCTGTCTTTAACTCCTACCTAATATTATAAATGCGAATATGAGTTTTGTTTGTTGGTTTGTTACGCTTTCAAATTTACGAAATTGTGCATATACGTTGTCAGAAATACAAAAAAGTATATACATAAAGAACTATACCCGAGTCATATACGAAGCGTGAAGAGGCACTCTTGCAGGTCGGCATGACAGCGATGATTGCCGTTGCTATTTAACAACAACAGTCACATATGGACTGTACCGTACTTTACATCAGGTACTGTGAAGTTATATTGCCGAATTAGTATTTAAAAAAGTGATATATTCTTTGGGAACGTTAATATCTAATGTAAAAAAAATATAATAAAAGAACAACCCCGCCTTAACTACAGGTATATGAAGCAACTGTCTATTGTTAACTTCAGCGCCACCATAATAATTGCTTCAATCGAAACGTAATATTTGATATAGCCCCGAGGATTACCCCCCTTCGAGATTTGTTGGAGAGTAAACGAAAAATTCAATCAACTCGTTACTTACCGTAAAATCCTTTAAAAGGTTCCAATCAGCGGCTGTCAGACTCTTTGTCTACGAGATAGAAGAATCGTTTGCTTTATTGGCCGCGTCAAGGGAGTTGAATATATTTGCCGAATGTTTCAAGAGGAAATTGGGAAATTCCCAATAGCTACAGTAAATATTGCATTGTCATAACCTTTTATTATTGTTATGAGGTATATAATTCTAAGTTTAGTTAAGTTTATGTGGAACTTTCCAGTAATTAAAAAATGTCGTCAACCAGTATATTTTTATTATAACTGCGGAAACAACATTCTTTCTTAGGAGACATTTTGTATATGTATGATAAAAATAGTATATAAGAACATACTTTGTGTATAGAAGAAAAACAAAAAAAAAAGAAATCAAAAATATAAGTTGCTTCCAAAATTTGTACAGTATTTTGTAGTGTTTATAAGATATTATGATATATATCTATACTAATATTATAAGGAGGTAAAGTTTGTGAGTTTGTGACGTTGTAGGGGGTAATCTCAGGAAGTACTGGTCCGATTTGAAAAATTATTTCAATGTTATATAGGTCATTTCTCTAGGAAGGTTAGATATATAGGCTATATATCACCACGCTAAGACCCATAGGAGCGGAGCAGAAATGAAGAATGTTGCAAAATCGGAGTATTTTTTTCTTTTAAGAGATTCCGCTGCATGTAGCGTTAGCCCAAACTAACTATTTCACGCGGACGAAGTCGCGGACAGACGCTAGTTTTTAGATAAGGACCAACTGCTTCAGAAGTAAAAGTAAAAAAAAAGGAAAAAATCTATCGATTCATTTTTGAACGATACGCTCATAACGGCTGACCTCTATCATTTTAATTATGTAAAATATATTACAGTTATACTACAATTATGTGAGGGTACATTTTAAAGCCATTGGTGACACTAATTCAGCGTCGACTTTACGCGGTGATCGATTGTAGTAATAACATACAAGTCTACTGGGTTTGCCCCTGTTTATTGCTTTTATTAAATGTAAAAAAGGATTCAATATAAGTTAACCAGACTAGGCCCCCTCGGCAGTAGCTCATGCCTAGGTCCGTTCCCTCGGCGTGGAGCCCTTGAGTACGCTGCTCGCGCGATACAGTGACACAAAATCTTACATCACTACAACAACATTACACAGATCACCTCCACACACGTGCACGCATACACGCTTACACATGCAAGTGGAAGGGTTTTATTTTTTCCCTTATCAAACTGAAATAGTTTAAAATATTATCCGATACGAAATATATATAAGGGTTGTTGAGGTATGTACGCTTGGTACACATATATGTTTCAACAACTCATATATGTATGAATAGTTATCTTAGCTTAGATTAGTTCAGATAGGTCGCGAATTGCATGTATCAGGCAACAGCCAAAGCCGAGGTGTGCCGCGCACCCTTGAGCTAGTTGTCAAAATAAAATCGGCTGAGTGCCTTAAGCGCTCGTCTTAGTAGTCCGGTGAAACTGTTAAGACCTTGCTTGGTCAATAGAGTAGTCAGTTCCAAAAAAAAAAAAAATTTAATATAAGCTTACCTTAATAAGCTTGTTCTGTAGTTTCGTGACGGTCATACGCTCGCGCTGTGTTCTTCTTTTCTCTTCTTCTAACTGAGCCTCCAATTGTTTAATCCGCTTCTCCAGAAGCTCCTGAAATGAAAGTACAGTTTATTAATAAAACGATATTACCACGGTTTTTTTCTTCTTAATACTTGAACACGTTCCGTGCCACGTGTATCACCGGTGGTACACGTTAAACGTGGTCTTTAGATCACGTGTACCACTTGTACTTGATTTGATAACTACAGAAAACAAAAAAAATACTTAACATGATGTTATGTATGATATTGTATTATTGTATACGTCTATATTTTGTCAAAATATCAAATCCCGTGAAGGACACGTCAGGCAAAACTATCTTTGAACGGAACGTGTCAATAATGGGTGACAAAATTGTAGAAATAACATTTAGGAATTCCACATCAACCCTTTTCAGGTCCTTTATTGAAAAATCTGTGTAATATCCTACATAGTGATAATCTGAAATCGTTATCAGTATTTCCACCAATAAGCATTGGTAAAAAGGAAAAATTGAATAATTATTTAAAAATTAAAATAACATCCCAATATACAAAACATTCAAGATGGGTAATTAAACTATACCGTTTCTTGTTTTTTTTTTGGTTTAATTATTTTTCTCGTCCGCAAACGATCGTGAGTAATGGGCTCTTTCCTGATTTAAATAAATTAATGACCGACTCGTAATTTAAGGTTTCGAGAACTTTTGCAACTAGTTTATGTCAGCGGTTTCGTACGTACAATATTCTTATGTATTTCATTCCTTTAAAGGCATATTTTTCATTTGCAACAAAAATATATAGTACTAGGCTGTTGTTCGCGGCTTCGCTCGTGTTAATATAGATTTCATATAAAAGAACAGTATCTGTGAATAAAAGGTACTCTATTGCCCTGACAACGAAATATCATAATGATCAGTTAAATAGTTAAGGCGTAAAAGTGTAACAAACAAACAAACTCACATTCACATCTCATAATATATAAATATCTAGTGTCATGATGTTTCCCTACGATGAACTCCGCAACTACTCAACCGATCTTCATGAAACATTGGCATTTATGTATAATTTAGTCCAACTTGAGAGATAGGATAAATTATATATTGGATTAATGGACTCAATTTTTTTTTAATTACAACTTCTATGATAATCATTGTTGATTATTGTTATTAATTAAAAGTTTCACCAGTCTCGAATAGATGGCGCTTTAAATTAGATTGTTGACAGAAAACTGTACGCTCAACTGTTATAAATATCTCATAGCTGGCGCCAGAAATTTTGATTTTTTTAAAATATCTGACCCATAGCAACGCGTGGCGGGTCAGTTATGACAATAGATGACAATGCATCGAAAGGTGGAATACGTTCAAGCTACACGGAGGACGACTTTTTAAATACATCGATCATGGATTAGTTGATAACGTGTTCGGGCACCGCACCGATGGACGTAGATTCGGATTCTAGCAACTGAGTCGGAGTTTCCAGTGAAGGAAACTATCGTGATGAAACCATAGCATGGTGATGGGTTTTTTTCTAAGTTCGCCTTTTTTTATGTCATAACTGGCAAATGAACTTGTGGTTCACCTGATTTTAAGTGATCACCACCGTCCATAGACACTAACAACACCGGGGGAGTCGAATGTACGTTGCCAGCCTGTGTTTGAGGGAAAGGGAGTGAGGAGGAGAGGAGAGGGGAAGGGAGGTGGGCCTCTGGCGCTCTCACTGACCGAATGAAATACAACAATGCAAGCACTGTTACTTTACGTCGGTTTTCTATGAGAGGGTGGTACTACCCCAAACAAGCCGACCCATTCATGTTGAAACCAATAATAGCTTCAGCGTGGCTCTACCACACCGTCTGGCTAGCTACCACCCTCAAGTTGGAAATCTGTCGCCAAGCACCAGTTGGTGTATTGTGGCAGCAGTACTTGAGAGCCAGCCCCCTCTAGGATTAACGTGTTTAACATTTTAGACTATATCATCATTTAACATCAGATTAGATTGTAGTCCAACGCTATAAAATAAAAAAAGCTGCCAGAGTAGACCGAAAGCTTGTTGATATATTTTCATTACAAAGATCTGATAGCCAATCGCACAATATACCGACAAGTATAGTTTATGTGATTTGAACCGAATCGAATTTATGCGGTATTCAAATTGGCTACTGCAATGCAAACATCGCTTCATTTCTCTTAATGTGGAACACTGAAGGAAACATTGATAAATATATCCTATTTAACCGAATAATAGGATCTAATGAGATCGCCGTTAAACTTGTTTAAAATGTACATTTGTGAGAAAATTGCACGATCGGGCACAAAGCTAACCGGATGTGACGTCGTTTATTCAGTGTCATTAGCCGGAAATACTCGCAGCGCCCCTGCAGGGTGGCTTGATGTGCAGTAGAGTGATTGCGAGTTCGCGCATCAATAAACAGAAATCTTCCTGGCAAATGTTCTTCTTAGATTTTTATAAAATAGGATATTTATGAACGCGGTTAATGAAGATATGTGAACAAATAATGAATCTAAAATATCAGTTGTATCCAAAACATTTAAAATTCACATGAAAACTTAACGAAGATTGTATGAATTCTGTAATTTCGTATTGAATGCTTATGCGTTTTTATTTTTAAGTGAAACTTCTTAAAGTAGGGCTTTGAATTTCTAATACGCAACCTTTTTAAAAACCGTGATTAAAATTAGTAGAGGTAAGCACTGTGTCGGGTATGGTGTTGAAAATACCAGTTCTTGTCCGATTGTCAAAGTTAAACAACGTCGGACGCGGTCAGTACTTAGAGGGGTGACCGTCTGGGAACACCGCATGACCTTGGCTTTTTGCCATGGCTATTAAGTTTATGTATTAGATATGTATAACAAATTACAATACAGCCGGTCTAAAGACAGCCATAATAGATTGCTTCAACTGAGAACTAAGGAATACCTTGGTTGCCTGGTTAAGTATGTTATCAACCACATCCTTTGGACCAGAACAAGCGGCGTGAACATTGCTGTTTTACAGCAAAATTATTTGTGGTAATGGTGGTCTGCGATCGAACATTACAGAGGCTCTCCCACCCATATATTATTCCTCGAACTATTTAAGACTTCATTAATAGCACAATTTGCATTTTATCTAGAGTAATGTGAGCACCCTAATGCAAATACTTGAAGATACAAATTGAATAAAATATTTGGCCGATAATATCGTTCATATTACGAAGAATCTTGTGTCAAAGGTAATAAGTTACCATTAACAAAAGTTGACTTCACGGAAGATCAAACTTGAGATATCAAGTTAAGAAACTCATTTTTTAGAAGAAGTTCTAGAAGTAGTAAATGAAAGAGAAAGTTTATAAATACTGTACCATTTAATTGAAAGTCAGGTTTCTTTACGGTTTCCACGTTAAATCGCCCATTTTAACGCAAACTCTCATAAATAATATGACAAACGCCATCTACTTCCTGACTAACGGCTCATTTAAAATAGGCCACCCTTTCCGAACGACATCTCCTGAACAATAGATCGTCCCTTAAAAACTCCGTGAAAAATACAAAGGAAAATGAACTCTAAATAATTGTTTTAACGTCTACGGAAATAGAACGTTTTCGCATCATTTGAACATATAAGAACAATGGAAAGTCGCTACATTTATTCAAAGACTACGTAATGTTAAAGTTGATACAGATATGACAAATATTTATTAGGTAATAAATAATCAATAGCTAACGTAAAGGCAATTGCTTATTATTTAGACTAGAATTCAGCATTTATTTATTGCAAAGAATACGCTTACACTAAAAGGGGTTTGTAACTCAAACAAATAAGTCCAAATATTGCATCTAATTGTTGTAGCTTGTCGTGCGATCACTCAAAAATGTTGTATACTAAATATTTACTCATAATTACTTAAAGTTGTTTCTTCTTTATGAAAGATTAGTATTTAAATTCCTGTATTAATTACTCGGGTAGTATGTTTAGGCTTTAGGTCCACTAGTCTCCCCTACTAGGCTCCCCACACGCGGTCGACGAACGACACGACGGCGATGGGTAGGTGATGACCTCCAGCCGCCGTAGATGGGGCCTGGGGGCAATGGACACGGGAATGCCCGTCACCCTGGCAGTTTAAACTGCACAGGCCCATGTGGTGGAGACGCATTGTGCCGATGACCCCTCAGACCGCAGTCAGGGCCTCTTGAAGGGCTTACACCTGTCGAGGGAGTAGACGCAGTGCCAGCCGGTAGTCCCTGCTCCCCCACCTAAAAGGTATATGAAGGCACCATGGGGTTTTAGTCCGTGCAAATCGGACATAACCAATCCTCAGCTGCCCGACGGGATGAGTATCTGTTATGGAACTCCCCATGTAAAAAAAGGTAGTATGTTTAAATAAATTAAACGATATAATAAATCAAAGATGTTTTGTCCTCTTGACTATTTCACTTTAACTTTGTATTGGCATTATATCAATAGACCAAGATAAATAACAGTGCCCCTGAAACTACGATGGTTTAATGGTAAGTTTGATCGAGGACCGCATCGATCGAAGAAAGTTCGAATCTTTGCAAATGGACCGGGGCTTTCGATAAACGAAATCATTGTGAGATAAAATCATAGCACTGGATATGGTAGGAATTTTTCTCTAGCTAGCTACCACCACTTTCACGTTCAGAATCTATCCTCAAGCATCTATAGAAGTGTTAAGTGTTTCGAAAGCTGCATTTAAAAGCCAACCCCCTAGGTTTAATATATTTACCACACTCAACCACATCCTCGTTTGACATCAGATAAGATTGTAGTCAAGCGCTAAAACTTATAAAATATTTTAAAAAAAATTGTGTCAACCCACAACGTATACTCATACGGTTTTTTTTATTTATTCACTAAAAACAAAATACATACTTTTTTTTTCTTCGTTATTCTGTCAGGAAACGCTACGCCAAGGTTGCAGATTGACCAATAGATAGGTTGACATATCGCAATAATATTAGTTCCTCAATCTTTTATTTTCATTAAACTATTATATATCTCTCATTCTAATCTACGCTATATATTCTAAGTATTTAGCTTCTTACCGACGCTTTAATAGAACGGCTGTAAATAAGAATAACGTTCATCCGAAGAAGGGGATGAAATCTCTCGGAACGATGGTCAAATTAATGGTTTCCCTTATTGGGGAATGATACACAGTACAATTGACACTTGTGCGTGTAATATCTAAGATAATAAGGTGAAATGGGAACAAATTGTTATAAGCCTAGAAGATTACAACGGCAAAGTGGAAAATGAGTAATTATAGTTTTTTTTTATCGTAGCGCATCAAATTGACTGTGCTGTGCCTGATGGTGAGCACAGTATAATCCAAAAACAATGGCGACTACCGAGAGACACGCTATCCCTCACCGGTTGCCGCTGTCATGCCGGCCTGCATAAATGGCTCTTCACGTTACGCTTGAAGGACCCCATGTTATAGGAAGGAGAGAACACACGTTTTGGTTTGTAATGAAAACAAACAACCATTGTTTAGAGATATAAAGAAGTATTTTTTAATTTCTATCATGAAAACAGATATACGGGAACAAATGTTGTAAAATAAAGGAAGTACTCTATACATATAAATATAATTGAAGTGGCCTTTCTTTGTACGAGCGAATCTTTGAAACGGTTGAATCGGTTTAGACTAAGCATTTACAGACATATAGAAAAAAAATCAGTTTAAGTAGAATCACATATTTCTATAGGATGGTCTAACTCTAAGCAGTAATGGTAAAATTTAACAGAGATAACGTAAAATCAATATGGCGTGTTGAAAAGTAACGAAAAAATACAATTTTATTAATTTTAATTAATTAAGTAATTTAATATTAATTTTATACGTAGTTCCGATAAAATGACAGAAGCGTTTTTACGAGAATGAAGTCACAGATAATATTCAATAATATAACATGTTAAATATCTTGTATTCTTACAAAAGTAGCCGTAAATAAGAGACGATAAGGTCTCTATTGTTTTGTATTTTGTCTTACAAATTATTACACCATAATAGTGTAATTAAAAAGTATGTCCATATTATTACAACATGATTATTGTTTTTTGATTTTACATATGAAATTTACTTAATGTAAATCCTGGAATATTGTAGCGCTTATTCATTTCGTCAAATTAGTAAGAAAAAACGCCACATCAAAAGTGAGTTCTTCGAAGCAATATTATAATTTTAAGTTGGAGCGTTAATTATGATCTCGATCTCCGGGGTCCCCGTGATGAAGTGCCCCTACACGTTAGATTAGCCATTGTCCGTTAATGATGGATGAAAGAGGGTGAGCGAAAGTCACGGGCTGTGGCCTAAGTAACAAGTGCGAGCGAGTTCGTAATAAGAAAAAATCTTTCTACTATACACGAATGAACACAATGACATATATTTATTTTGATATGTTTAGGTCAAAGGTAAACTAGAGTATCATCTTATATTAATGAAGGATGTAACAAGAGCCACTTAAGTAGTCGACCGAATGGTAACGAAATAATAATGGATTTAGGGTGCGCTTCAATTCTGCACTTTCTAATGCTTGTCAATTGTTCAGGTTAAAAATTTGTCTTTAGTGTCTTATAAATGTTCGAACAGTTGAACGTTGGAGTCAGTTTATCTAAGTGTAGCTAAAGTATTGCCATTTTAGGCTACATCTCTTGGTAGCTTGGTAACATCGGATGTAATTGTAGTTAAATATTAGAAAGATTAAAGCAAGATAACTTATTGATGTTGGATTTACAATTTAAGAATATTAATTAACTATTCACTATAAGCAAAACCTTTGTAAAGCATATGCTTCTTAGTCGCAACTAGTTACCACCTTTGCAATCATGTCCAATTCAAATTACTTTGTTTCCTTTGTACAGGTCAATTTGCAGTATAATATTGAATTGTTTGCGTTAATTGGCAAAACAATATTTTTTTCCTTGTAGCAATATCGCTAACACTGTAATGTTCCGGTCTGGAATATGCATGTGGCAGTACGCATTGCTGCACAATGCCTTGTAATTCAGTCATCAGGTGTAATAGCCTTTAATAGCCTGAGTTAACATTGAACTCCTTTTTAAATTCAGTTATCTGTAGCATACATGTACCGCAGTTACCATTTAAAACTATATAGACTTTGACAAGCTTGGACAAGTACAAGTACAGAATAAATTAAAGGTAACTTATTAGAAAAATGAGCTGATTTCTGAAAGAATCTATTTATTGATTATCGTCAGATGTTGTACGATTTACGAAGTAATATTCAAGATGATCCGGTTATGGAGATCAAATGGGCAGCTTCTATTGTATCCTTTTATGTGCTCTTACAAAACAATAAGAGTGAAATGGATTTTAAAAACAGGTTTAAGCGAATCGACACCGACGTGATTTTGGTCAGTGAAGATTTTTTAAACCCAAAATCGATGGAACATTTTAGATTTTTAGATTCTTGTTACATTGAAGCTTTTAGGTACGTTAGCTTTTACGTTACAGATTTAAATGAGTCTTTTGACTTGTATAAAGCTTACTATTCTTATATAAAGCCTACATATTTATGTTCACTTTCACCAGTTATCGATATTGGTTTTATGGAAAGGTGACCAATAATTATGATATACAGTATCAAATGTATATCCCGCTATGTTTTATGGCTTGGGTCATCATTTACGATATACTAAGGTTTCACCGGGGTCCCGCTTAATTCGTTCGGGTTAATCTCGCGTCATTGTCTCCGAGCATGCCTCACCCGGGATTCGAGTACGGTCACATGCTTGTACGTCATCAACAATTCATACGAGTATTACATGTCAGAATTAATTAAATACACTCAGAATGAAATTTGCATCGATGTGGGTTAGTGACCTATTTATTTATGGTTCCGTGGCGTGGAATTGTAAGTGATTTTAGTATATTTCAAACAATGACGATTTAATGATTGAGTGTGTTCATAACACACCGCGTCGATTGACGTACTTTGAAGTCCTTGCAATGAGCCGAAACTAGCTTCTGCCCGAGGCTTCGTCCGCGGGGAAAAGATACTTTGGAAGCTCTCAAATGGGAAAAAAACGATTTTGAAACATGCTTCATTGATGCCCCGCTCCTATTGGTCTTTCGTTCAAGCAAACAAACTCTTCAAATTTATAATATTAGTTTTTTTTTTCGAACTGACTACGCTATTTACCAACGAGGTCTTAACAGCTTCACCGGACTAATAAGACGAGCGCTTAAGGCACTCAGCCGATTTTATTTTGACAACTAGCTCAAGGGTGCGCGGCACACCTCGGCTTTGGCTGTTGCCTGATACATGCAATTCGCGACCTAAGTTTTATAATATTAGTATAGATAGTATAGACGTCATTAATTGCAATTTTATATACTGTCATAGTCATTTAACATTTTTTTTAAATTTTGTTTTTCTTCGCATAAATATTGAACGAACACGATGTCTGCAGAGAGGTAGCCGTGATTTGAGACGCTTCACTTCTTTTCCATTAACACGTCATATGACGTGTTATAATAATACAATATGTTATAATAATACCACATAAGGATTATTTCTGTAATGATTTGCAAATAAGAAAGTCGCAGTTCTTACAAAATTAATATTCATCACTATATACATGACAAGATTATCAAAGGGTTTGGAACTCTTTACTAAGCGAGTCTAAAAGATCAAAAGTGTTTGTGAATCAAATCTGGGGTAGTCTGAAGCAAATGTTCTAAAGATTGCAAAAATTAGTTTAGAATCTCACATTACATAGTTTTATAATTAAATATCTATACATAAACAGGCAGTACAGAAACGGTTAAGAACATCTCTCTCATCTGTTTCTTAGCCGATTTTCTTCATTCCTTTTTTTATTTTATAGCTATTGGCGAGCTTTAGTGTTATCAATAAAAACAATGAATTTTTTTTTTGTTTTTTTTGATAGTCAAATTGCGACCAATGGACAAGCACTCATAAATGGGAATACTTAGTTTTATAAGATAATCAAACAATATAATCCTGAAAGTTACCTCCCTAATCTATCGCCATTCGCCAAGCACTTATGTGTTCTGACAATCGCACTTGAGAAGCCATTCCTTCGAGGCTCTCGTTCCCAAGCCCTAGACTTCCCGTTCTCCTAGCATGTTACTATATTCGTCATTATCGCCACTTACATTATAAGAGATTGTTGTCAATCTTAAATGTATTATAAAAAATCAAACAATATACACAAATAAATTTATATATCAAACTGATTTAACTTTGAGTGCGAAAAGCATTTTCTGACAGAGTTACCACGAAGTCCCCATTAAAACAATTGTATCGAAAACATTGAACGGCGGACAATTGTATAGAGGTGGCTGTGGACAGCACAAAGGTATCACGTAGACAAATGAATACGGAGACAATGCAGACGCGTCTGAACAACAGCACAATAGGACACTTAGCGCTTGTGGGGAACGAAACTAAATCTGTGTGCCTTTACACATTTAAAGTACATACCTATATTTTATCACTTTTATATTATTTTATACGGCAGGAAATTATTTTTTTTAGTATTATTTATCTTTTCTATGCTCTACTTCCAATGGATAAATAATAGTACAAGTTCTCTTGTGATAATTGTTACGTTCAAACACAAACGTTAGAACTTTCCAAAGATTTTTTGTGGCATCTCAGAATTTAAGCTCATGGTTTTATTTTTCATTCACTGCACTTATTCATAATAACTATACTATATTACGTAAAATACCACCAATATTACTAAATATAGAGTCTAAAAACATAAGATAAATAAAATATGGTAGCTAGTACACATCATACTAAAATGCCGCCAAAATCTCGAAAATTCACTTTATTATCACAAGAACACCTATATTTAAACTTGTCCATAATAGGGTAAACTGACAGTTGTTGACTGCGTAATATAGGTTTTCATTCACTTTTATACAACAGATTTAAGGGCGCTTTCAGTTTAAACGATCTGTATCTAACTGTGGCAGTACTGGAAACCCCCTGGTGTTACAAGTGTCTATGGACGGTAGTGATCACTTAACATCAGGTGACCTAAATGTCCGGTAGCCTCCTATGACATTAAAAAAAGTACTCCGAACTGGTCTCGCCCGTTCTCGGATCCATCGATTTTGTATGAAAAACATAATCGGCCGTGTGCCGCACTGGCGCAGTAGCAGTCCGATACCAACTGCTTAAATCGAAAGCGCCCTAAATACGTTTTATTTCGTATTGTAACAAAGGTAATTTACACTTACAACATTACTGGAAGATTCAGTTACATAAAACACATTTAATTCGTTAATTAAACATTCTCGTGAAATATTATGATCGGATAATTTAATTAATATTATGTAACAAGTAACTGTTATTATTTATTACATTTGCGTTAATCAATTATTAAACTTAAGCAGTTTGATTTTAACATTCAATTAAGATGTAATTCCTGTTTAGTATTAAAACAGTATTTATGTGAACGGAACTGTAGGCAACACTTATTCGTAAATAAAATAACAAATCAGTAAATAGTATATATAGACAGAACTGTCTATATATGCGTTATAATTTCCGTACTTTGCACGACATAGACTGTAACCAAAAGAAGAAGAATTTGTTTGATATTTTAATTGTAAATGATTTACTGTATTCTGGCTTGTCCTAGGCCAATATTTTGAATACAATCTGAGCAAACTTCGAATACTATATCCTTTTCTGCTTGAAAGCAACACGACTCAAACCCGATGAATAACAATAATTAAATTAAATAAACAAATAAAATAACTTCTAGACAGGCAGTCTAAATAAGTGGACTTTCCCTATATTTCGACTTTATCTCTATAATCGAAATTATCCGCAGTGAGCTATTGACCAAAGTCATCGACAAAGCTCTAAGAAATGCTAGATTTAAGTCGTTGTGAAGTGAAGGGAAATCTTGTTGAAGTGATAGCTGATGACATCTATGTGTTTTCCAGTAGCGATCGCGCTTCCGAAGACACTGCTATTAGCAGAAGACGACTACAGGTGACTTAGTGGAATTTCGAAGACCCGCTGGATCCCAGCAACGTAATATTATAATAGATCAAGCAATGGATGTCTTTCGGTTAAATGATTGTATAAAAACAGACCAAGATACCCAAAGTACGAGAAGTATTGATGTGTGTACGTACACGGAATTAAGCTATGCCAACGCGTCGACATCCCGACAAGGGGCAGGAAAACGAATTTATCGGGCACTTGAAAAATGATACAAAGTCAACGAACGACTTTACTGATCGAGAAGTAGCGAATATTTTTTAAAACGTATATTATTTCAATAATATTATGGAGTAAATCTCTTCTTAGGAAAAGAATCCATTACTTAAATAACCAAGTCTATATATCTTTGAGTATGTTTTTTGCATCTGAATTAACTTTTAAACCTACACCCTTTAGAAATTATAATATCTGTTGAAACCGCTGAACTAATTTTGATTTGTAAATCGTAACATAATTGCAGATAGAAGTCTTTTCAGAATATTGCTTAAGTTGTAAATCATAGTGATGTCCCATAGGAATAAAGTAATAGAATTCACCAAAGGTATATTGAAATAGGTTAACGGCCTTAAAGGAGTTAATTAGTAATGATAGAAAATTACAATTTACAAAAAGAAAACAACTCACATAGAACTAAATAAAATACGCAATTCCGATGAAATAACAGCACCAATAAATAAACAAAGGGTACAACACAATTAACAATATTCTTGCCAAAACTATAAATGCGAAAGTGACTTTGTTTGTTTGTTACGCTTTCAAACCATAAATACTGAACAGATCAAATGATATTTTTTTTTTCATCCAAAGAAGATATACTGTTCCTGAAGGGTAGATAGAATATTAAATAGTAATAGATAGTAGATAGAATACTTTAACGCGAGTGAAACCGCTAGTATTTTGATGAATTTTATGAAGAAATTCAACATGTACGACGAATTCGTACTAATTGCGTTCTAATGCACAACCATATACCATAGAACTTTTTTTTTTATCGTAGCACGGCAAAGTGACTTTACTGCGCCTGATGGTGAGCACAGTATAATCTAAAAACAATGGCGACTACTGAGAGACACACTATCCCTCACCGGTGGCCGCTGTCATGCCGGCCTGTTTGAGTTTGTTTAATTTTTAAAACACCATTTTCTAAAGTTTAAAATCCTGGTCCTGCCCTGCAAATAATCATTATATAATAAAAGAATTCTATACTATGTATGTATGTACCTATAAAAACTATGAGAGAAACTTGGTCCTAAATGGAAAAAACTTGCCGCAATTCTCTGGCTACTTCCTCCTTTCAACGATTAACTGAACAGACATTTGGTCTTCGTTTCTTTTTTCATTCCGAGCGCTCACTATAACCGTTCTGTGGGATGTCACAAAAACCTTTTTAATTATTCTCTGGGAAACTTTAATGAAAATTAAGATTACTTTAGTAGTTTTTAATTAAATGTCACAAGCAGGGAGCTATTTTGCGTACAGAAAATTGATCATGTCTCGTAACATGTTTACGGAAGCGAACGGTAACTTTACAAATTTAAGTTATTTAGCAAATATTTTATGTGCTTATTAGTTAGCCCGCTAGTGGGTATGAGACATTACCTCATACTTGGGATAATGCAGACTTTAGAAGATAACTCGACTTTTTATATTAGGTTTGGGTAGATAGATTTTAAAACTATAATAATAACGTCGGCCAGAATCAACCTCTGATGTTCTTGTTTTTATACATATATACAAACTGCTAGACATTATAAATGAGCAAGAACAAAGGACTAGTAGGTATGAGAATTAACCTCATAATAGGTCTTTACCTATGAAATTGCCGTTCTGCAGTACTGGCCATTTCAAATCAAAATAATTTTTGTTTGGCTAAGAATTCTAATTTCAAATTAATTTTATTTTAAAAACATGGAATTCTTTTCCAAAAGTAGTCATTTGTTTATTGATTACTGCTGCTGATTTCTTTAAGAACGGCATCAATAAACTGTCACTGCGTTGGCAAAGATGCATGGGTGATTACTTCGATTAATACAAATAAAAAATACATGAAAAAAAATCCTTTAAATTTTTTCATACAATACGGCAATTTAATAGGTAAAGACCTAATATTTGCGATAATGAAGATTGTAGTAAAGTCAACGTTTATATTAGAAACACATACATGGATGTTTGAAACTATAATTATAACATTAGTAACCTCTGATATTTTGTTTTGTTCTAATACAATAACTGCTAAACATTATACATTAGCAATAATAAAAGCAAAGCAACTAAAGGATGATTTAATTAGCTACGACTTAGATGTAAAGGACAAGATCATAGTTTATACTATTCCAGTATATATTATAAAAATATGCATTCTCCAGACATTTACAGAATCAATTAAAGGTACTGATGGCAATACTGCAGTAAAATATATCTTTAAGTGAAATAATATTTTTTAACAGTATAGTTAAAGACGTAAATACATTACGATTAATTTCAATAATATTGTCTTTTAGCAATAAACACGATCGTTAACGACATGTGACAGGCGAAAAATATTCTGGAAAGTACGTCGTGCTATTTATTTTATTTCGAGCATCCTTTGTCCCGTATTTTCCATTCGACCATGCGACGTGGGTCTTGATTGATGAAGTTCATTCGAAAGCCCCCTAGAAGGCAATTTAGGGTTGAACTGGTGTGTTAAAAGAAAAATACAATTTCAAAATGGCTTCTTTGATAATGCTTCCATCAACTAATGACTTTGGCTGTGTGGTTACACAACAACACAGTCTTTTTATATATGCGTCCTCTTATATTATTACCTAAATTCATGAATATATATTTGCATATGACAGGAATATGTGTAAAGCATGAACCAAAACTGAAGAATCTTATTTAATTACTTACAACAATAGAAAACTCAATTATCATCATCATCATCATCATAGGCCTTTTCATCTGTAACAGATGATTTAAGTAGCATTCTGGCGGCACTTTCGTAAATGGCTGACAAGACCGATCCGAGAACGTATCACTCGGCCGCAAATTCGGCAAGTATGTACATCTGTACCCCCAGGTGGACGGGGGTAGGAGGCCTGCTCGTGACGCCTCATGGGTTTTTCTTCCAATTGCCGAAACCAGGTCTTGTCGTGCTTTGATTGGCCTTCGTGAATTAGACGACACCATTTAGCCCGGTCCAAGGCTAGCTCCTCCCATTGGCCGCTTGGGATATTGAATGCAGCCATGTCACGTTTAATGCAATCCTTAAAACGAAGCATAGGACGGCCAACAGATCTCTTTGCATGTGCAACCTCTCCAAGCAGAATTTGTCTTGGCAAACGAGTTCGTTCCATTCGATGCACGTGCCCTAACCAACGCAGTCGTCTCTTTTTGAGAATAGCGGTAATGCTAGGAAGCTGTGCCTTACTCAGGACGGACTCGTTTGTCACACGATCCTTCCACGTTATGCCCAGTATGTTTCGAAGACATCGCAAGTGGTATGTGTTCAGTCGGCGTTCTTGTTTTGCGTATGTTGTCCAGGATTCCGCTCCATACAAAAGCATACTTAGGATACATGATTGGTAGATATGCATTTTTGTTCTTACAGTAAGGTGCCTATTATCCCAAGCCCTTGTACGAAGTTTACCGAAAGTAGAGGCTGCTTTACCGATGCGGGAATCGATCTCAGCGTCAAGCGACAGATTGCTCGATACTTGCGAGCCTAGGTAACAAAACTTGTTGACTACCTCTAAAGGCGTACCGTTAAGTAAAACGATTGGTTGTTCTGAACACCCCTGCGCAAGAATAACGGTCTTCTTAACATTGATGGACATTGAGAATAGGTCACACGCTTTAGCGAATTTGTCCATCAGGCTCTGAAGCTGGTTTTGACCGTGGGCAATGAAGGCAGCGTCATCAGCGAAAAGAAGACTATGTACAAATAGATCCTCCCTAAAACGCTTAGACTTGAGTAACGAGATGTTGTATAGCCTACCATCAGAACGCGTATGTAGGTGGATGCCTTGCTGTTCTACCCCGAAAGCAACCTTTAAGAGTACTGAGAAAAATATTTGGGATATTACAAGGTAAGACAAGGTAGGAGCCAAAACACAACTTTGACGAACGCCACGACGCACTTCAAAAGATGCTGAAGCGTTACCGTTATGAAGTATTGAGGCTTCCATGCCCTCGTGGAATGACCGCACTATCTCTAGGAGTTTCGGTGGGCATCCAATTCTAGCAAGGATAGAGTACAGCCCTTCTCTGCTCACGGTGTCAAATGCCTTGTTCAGGTCTACAAACGCGACAATAAGGGGGGATTGTTGCTCTCTACACTTTTCTTGTAGCTGTCGAAGAGAGAATATCATATCGACAGTTGACCGTTGGGACCTAAAACCGCACTGTGCCTCAGGGTATATGCGATCAGCGAGCCTTTGCAGTTTGACCAAAACGGCCCTGGCGAAAGCTTTACCGACAATGCTAAGAAGGGATATTCCACGGTAACAGTTGCAGTCACCGCGGTCGCCTTTGCCTTTGTAGAGAGTGACGATGTTAGCATCGCGCATATCCTGTGGCACATAGCCTTTATTCCAACATTTGGCCAGGTGGTTATGAAGTGTGGGAAGGAGGCACTCAAGTTTGACAATTTCGGTGGTAATATTGTCTCTACCTGGACTACGTCCGCATTTGAGCTGCTTCACAGCTAGATGAAGCTCTTCTACCGTGGGTGCGGCATCTAACTCGTACTAGGTCGGCAGGTTCGAGGTGAGTTCCATTATTTCTGGCTGAAGGTCTACACGTTCCGAATAAATCCCAGTGTAATGCTCCACCCATCTAGCCATCTGACGACTACTGTTTCCTATAACGGAGCCATCAACTTCCTTGAGAGGTGCCGTCTTCTTTGGAGTAGGTCCAAGAGCTTTTTTGATGCAGTCAGACAAAAACAAAACATAAGAATAAAGAAAATTGACTAGACTGAAGACCAGATACCTGTTTACCAATGAATTGAGCTTACACTATTCATAATATTGAAGAGGTAATTAACATAATATTAAAAGTTAAAAATATGTAAGCGAATTCTAAAAATTCGTTGGTATATGCCCGAGTCCGAATCTGAGGATATTGAAATGACATTGTACCATTCAAGCCATTCTAACACTACAACCCGGTGAATGGACACTGTGAATGACATGGATGCATTACTTATAATATCATGGCAATTTGAAGACACATTATGTGATCATAAACCCAGAGTACAATGTAAAAAATAACGATGCCCTCCGAGAGATGGCTTATTCCATTCGGTGCTATTAGCTTTGGGGTATACTCCAGTTGATTCCGAAACAAAAAAATCTAAGAGTTCACTACAGCGAGTGTCTTGCTTTGTACCACCACCTTGCTTAGTTACTCCATGCATATTGGCAAATCCTTATGCGACATACCATCAACTTTCAATTGTTTTTTGTTATATCGTGTATCCGAATGCAATAGCGGTTGGATAACGTTTTATGTCAAGAACATTTTTTAAGTTAACTTTTGACGCGTTTGGGTAAAATTATAACTGAATTTTTACGATGTCCTCGCGCACCGTCTCCTAAAAGTGACACCATGAAGTTGGTTGGTAATTTTCTGTCAAGTTTTTGTGTAAACTGATAACTATATTCAGGTTGTTATTTAAGTACATATTAATTTACAACACGTGTTTACAACAATGCAGATAAAATAATATATTCATACATAAATATACCTGTGTATGTGCGTGTGATTATAAATTATATATGGTAAATGATAAGTTATTGTCAGTAGATAAAAGTGTTTTTTTTATCATAAACTATTTTAAATGAGTTTATGATTTGAGGTTAACTGTCGACTTATATTGTTTTTATCTGTAAATATTATAAATTATTATTATTCCATACATAGTTTATTCTACTTATTTTTGGTATGTTACTTGATTCTGTATATCTTCTTCTTCTTACCCTTATCCCACATAAGTAGGGTCGGTACAACATGTTTCTCATGTTGTGGTATATGATTTGACTTAATTTTTACGATCGGCCGCCTGCCTGACATCAACCCTCCTTGGGATTATTTTGTTTATTATTATTATTATTTATGATTTATGATTATTATTATATAGTTACGAAGTCTGATGGGCTCTTTTAGCCTTACAATTGTTCGTTCCGGTTAAAAACGAAGTTCTTGAAGATTATGGTTTGCTTGTTATATTGCCATTTCTGTGTAACAGAAAACTATCCAAATTTAGACTATTCCCGAGGACTGCATTTTCTGTTTTTTTTTTTCAGGGTTCGTGGTTTCAGAGTTTACTCACTAACAGTAATACAATATTAGATATAATAAACCATTATAAAAATATAAAATAGGAAAACTATAATAGAAAAATAAATGCAAATAAAATAAAAGTCAGTGTCATTGTTACTAAATTCTGTATATATATGTATAAATACATAAAATCAATTTTAAGCTTTTCAGAGTAAATTACAATGTTTTAATGAAAATGTTATCAATTGTATTTAATTTATTTTTAAGTTAATAAAGTAGTATCTTTTCAAGTGATACAAAGAACTATTCCATCGCCAAGTTGTAAAAAGATCTCCGACCAATTATTAACGTTTAACCTAAATTGAACACAATGGCGGGAATTGGCTGCTCACAATTCACACTGCCCGTAAGACTACTATTTCGGCAACATTTACATTATATTAAAGTTGACAATTAATTAGATGCGTTTTATATATATATATATATATATATAAAACGCATCTAATTAATTGTCAACTATATATATATATATATATATATATATACCAACAAATCCGGTAGGCACACATCCTACATCCTAGCATCGCGATACTATATAGTATATATGTTCATGTATACTATATATGAACATTTTAAAAAATTAACAAGATTGTTAGCCGAAAATTTGGGATTATATATTTTTATTATATACTAAAAAATGCTAAAAATTATACTAAAAAGGCATCAACTATAACCAAAAACCGTTCAAGTGGTAACATAAATACAGAAAATATCAAAATCAGCCGAGTCATTCAAAAGCAGAAGAACCTATCTGTATAGACTTATTCGTATGAAAATGTTGCGATACAGTGGCAGCATTACATAAAAATAGGCAAAAATTATCACCTCTATTCATTTCAGTACCTCTTTCCTTACTGTTTATGAACCGATTTTCTTTATTATTTCGGTTTGCTAGTTATTCATAAGATTTAGCATATAAAAAAGTTATACACAAAATTATTATTAAAAAATTATAAAATAAAAAAAAGGGAAACCTTTCCGTTTTGCCTAACGATCGACAAATCTAAGCCTTAATTTATAGATCTATTCATCATACTTCTGGTCTACTTTGTATACTCTTTGGGATAAAAAAACTCACTGATATTGAAACTTCAAGAACTAATGAATTAGAGTCGAATTGTGGTCACAGGACGAACACTAGTAATATGATTGTGCTATATCGACTTGCCAATATACATATACCTAATTAAAATATATTCTGCTATTTCACATATAAACTGACAGTAATTTCTAAACATTATTTCGTTTATTATGTTTAATTGCACTTATAACTTACTTTGATATATCCATTATATCTACTGTCAAATGAATTTCTAAACATATCACAATCAACACACGACACTAACAAATTCCACCATAAACAAATAACACTGGTAATTGTCTTTTCTGTTATTTAATCACTATAATTATTTAATCTTTAACCAATAATAATACGTATTATATTCTACAAGCGATAAAGCATCGTTTATAAAGCGGGTGTTACGATGAAAGATGCGCTCGCGCACTCACTTTACTATTTGAATTCCGAACGTTCTTGAATGACGCTCAATTATGAACATAGAGTAGTTTGAACAGATGTCACATTTGATACAGTTAGACTCATGTCTTTTTTGGGAAAGATTAATAGTTCTAATAAAGATACATGTTGATATTTTTTATAATTAAAGAAAACTTTTGGATAATTAAAAGTCTTTTTATTTTTGTTATTCAAAATTTTAATATCGTTTAACAAACTCCTTAAGTTAAACGCTCCTTAAGTACGATGTTAGCCCGTCTTTTTTTGTATTATAAATTACTGTCAGATTTCATTCGCTAATAACTATGAGACTAGTAATGCTATAAGAACGGTTGAGGTTACAGTGGATAGAGCGTATTCGTACATATTTATAGTGTACTTACTGTTTGTTTTACCGTAACGTCGGTGTAAGCGCTTACTTGTGATTTAGCATTTTGTAAAATTATAAATTAAATTGTTCAATCACACACTCTCCAGCCTTACAAAATACCGATAAATGTAAGGTTCTCCAGAACCATTACGCGTACGCTAGCGTTGTGAAATAATTTACTGTTACCAGCACCGGTTTCCTCCTAGAACTATAACATGAGACTATATAATAAGAGATTGAAACATGGCCTTCCAGGTCGTTAACGCAAGAATAATGCCACAGGTGTTGCACTTGCCCATAGGTGACAATGATGTAGGCTTTTGGTTTTTAAAAAGAATTGACCGTAACTAATAAATACAAACGTAGCTCACGTATTTATTTATAGACTTTCATGCCTCAACTGCTCAATCAATCATTACGAAATTTTGCATACATATTGTCAGGGGTTCAAAATAGCAAATAGGATATATTTCACTCAGAAATACTTACTTTAATTCGGAAGTACTGTTTCCAAAAGATGAGAAGACTCTACCATAATGCGAGCAATACGACTAAACGATAAAAACTTGTATAGAGATACACCTAATGTTAAAAATTACATAATAATTGTTAAAAACCTCCTTTAATTGTTTATTGAAATTTATATTTTATAAAATTAAAAAATATTTTATCCCAGTTTTGTAAAAAGAGCAAATAGTAACCGCCTTTAATATTGCAAATGTATTATTTTGTTTGGAAATCGGCTAGTGATTAAAATTCGAACCTGAAAAGTACATGACAGCCTGAAAATGAAATTGAATCCTCTATTAAAAAACACGCATCGCTTATAAATTTCGTTCTCACGTCAATCAAATCTATATATTTTCGCACCAAAACAAACGAACAACCAAAAGAACCAATGGTTTATGATTAAAGAACATACGCCGGCAAAATTCAAACGATACACTAAACCAGCTAATTGGAGCGCTCCTACAAAGAGATAGTAATCCAGACAGACAAACGGATTACAGACAAGGCCGGGAAGGGAGCGGGAAGAGGTATCATAGAACCGCATGCATTTGGGAAATTTGTTTTTCCATTACTCAAATTGGGTTCACGGTGGGACCACCCCTGAAAATGATGACGCGCGTTGATACTATGTTTACATGCTTAGTGTATGTTTACGATAATACGAACACTAATTTAGTTACATATATTCTATAAGAATGCTCATAAATTACATACTATACGAGCCCGCAGTATAAATACTTATCTATATATTTACTTATTTTTGTATACTACTAGACCCAGCCAGACACTTATACATTTTTTTTAAATGTCAAAAGTAGGCAAATCAACAGGTAGGTCTCCTGATGTTAAGTGATCACCACCGTCCATAGACACTAGCAGCACGAGAGGAGTCGCAAGTGCGTTGCCAACCTGTGTATGAGGGAGGAGTAGGGAAAGGAGAAAGATGAAGGGAAAGGGGGGAAGGAGGTGGGTCTCCGGCGCTCTCACTGACCGAACGAAACGCAACAACGCAAACACTATTACTTCACGTCGATGTTCTGTGGGTCGGGTGGTACTACCCCGGGCGAGCTGCCCCATTTATGCTGAAACTAGTAATAGCTACAGCGTGAGTCTACCACATTCAAAACATACATACTTACACATACTCACAAATACATACCTACCTTACGTTTAACGCGTAAGGATTTTTTTTTGGAAAATAAATGGTTTATTACACTTTTTAGTTTCACACTGTCGAGCCTAATATCAATAAATATTTTATGGTGTCAGTTATAGGAGAGTCACTTTATAGGTAACTAGCCTCTGCCCGCGACTTCGTTCGCGTGGAATAGTTAGTTTGGGCTAACGCTAACTGTCAAGAGGAAAAAAAACACTGATTTTGAAACATTCTTCATTGGTGCCCCGCTCCTATTAGTCTTAGCGTGATGATATAGCCTATACCCTTCCTCGATAAATCAGCTAATAACACTGAAAGAATTTTCCAAATCAGACCAGTAGTTCCTGAGATTACGTAAGTATAGATTAAGTATATAAATATAGATTAAGTATAGATTAGTATAGATAATAAAAAAATGTATTTTTACTTGTAGATTACATTACTGAAACATGTAAAATCAAACACAATACTTGGGATATCAAGCTTTAAATAAACACATATTTACATAATGTGTAGTGTAAGCAACGTTACTCTCCCAACTTTATCTATACAGCCAAGCTTCATAGAAAAGTCCTGTCAAAATTACACATTTCGGAACAAACTTCAGAACGTTTGGCTTGCCGCCAGAGTCGTTACGCATACGGATTAATTACACACATCGCTAACAGATGGCGATGTATGGCAGGTGTGCAGCGTATATCATAGGAGCGAAACGCGTTGTGTAAAATTAAATATTCATTTTTATGTTAAAGTAAAAAATTGACAAAAAAACTATTAACTTGTAGGATTTTATTTAAAATAGCATACACATATCAAAGCATTTCGGTAATATCATAAGCTAAAGTCGCTTTACGTGTCTGTCCGTATGTTGTCTTAGTTTTTCAAAGTTCACGTAGCTATAATAATATGATTTCGTTATCGATTAGAATTTTTTTCCATAAGGTTTGTATGTTTAATACATGTACATTATATTTATATAAAGACGTGAATAGCTAATTACAGTACAAATATATAAAAAAATAAGACATGTCGTAAAGACAGACAATAGAAGTAAAACTTTTATAGTACAGGGAAATATTTTAATTGAAAAACAAAACAAAATGGCAGCGTCACGCGATGTTCCCGAGCGGTCATCCATCCAAGTACTGACCGCCCCCAACGTTGCTTAACCTCGGTGATCGGAGGAAAAGCGGTGTTTTCAACACTCTACCCGACGCAGCGTTTACCCACACCACTTTACGCCACACAAAAAGTTTGCCGATCAAAATTCCAAAGCCCTGCCATAAGAAATTTCACTTCAATACCTGTGACGTATTTCGATGACTTGTTTTTACAGCGTGCTTGGAAGTGATTAAAATAATGACAAACGATTAAATATATTATGTAGTACGAAAGTACAAGAAAATAAGACAATAATTGATAATTGATTTTCAAATACACTTCTATACATATAATAACAATGTCAATTTAACGTGTGTATACTATTTAGATTTTTGTGAAAAAAAAATTGTTGCAGGTGTCTAGGAATAAGTAATAAAATATATATCAATTATTTTTAGAATTGTTTGTCTGTATGTATATCTATTATTTGTTTGAACACACATCACAGCTAAAGTACTACCTTCATGATGAAATGAGTTTTTGTTTCATTAAAATCGGTCCACTCTATAAAAAGTCATTGTAATTTGAATGACGGCTCGAGTTCAGTACGAGAAGTGAATCAAATCAAATCAAAAATACTTTATTCAGTTTAGGCCCTAATAAGGCGCTTATGAACGTCAAAACTACCACCGGTTCGGAAAACAACCCAGTCACCGAGAAGAACCGGCAAGAAACTCGATTGGGTACATCTTTTTAGGTAAATAAATGCAATTCAATGTCTTACAAAAACAAGGATATTATATAATGTATATTATATAATATTTAAGACACAGGAAACAAAAGACGGTTTTTTGCAGGAAGTTCCACGCGGACAAAGTCGCGGGCACAGCTAATCGAAAATAAGCCTGGAGACAGGTTTTCGAACTAATTATCACAATCGGGCGAATGCCGAGTACTGTGAAATACTAGGTTTTATAACAATGTTTCCTTCACAGAACGCCTCTTAAATAATACATTAATAGCACTGGCCACAAAATACAAAGGGTTCAATGAATCGGTTAAGCTAATGTGAAACAATCGATATCAAAATCACAACATATGACAGTCGGCAAGGACTGCGGGGGGTAGAGCAATCAGTTATCTCCATGATTGATTGCACATGCGTGTAAAAACTGGGAAATCTGTCAAAACTTCTCTAAAAATCATATAACAGTCGTTAGGGTGACAATGAGATTGATTAAGCATGCAAATAAATATCAAAATTATATTATTTTTTGTCAAACATTTAAACTGCAATGCTACTACCTATACACATTCTTGAACTAGGCGTAGAAATCCTGAATAAACTGCAGACACTTTACCCAGAATTATATGTCTTCATCTTGTATAAAATAACGGACGGAATGTTAAAAACATAATGGTAATTTCCACAAGAATAGTTTTTAGATATATCGTATACCCTTTTGACAGCTGGTGGTTATGTTTTGATTTATCTGTAATTTCAGTATTTTAATTTATCCAAAATTGCGCTATGAGTTTTAAATTGCTCATCTGGCTAATTATCACCTTCAACTTGCAAGCCTATTGCCAAGCCTCTAAAGATATATCTTGACAATCACGATTGAGAGTCAGCCTACTTTCTATCAATCTAGTACTATAATTGTCTTACTGCCGTTATCCAACGTAACATACTCACTGATATATACGCAAAACTCAAGCTACTGGGGCTAAGACCGTGATTATTTGTATAAGGGTGTTTTTTATACTATATATGAGCACTGAGGAAGGATTGACAATTGAAGCTATAATGACTAAGTTCATAACATTCAACAGTTAAGGTTTATATAAACATCCATTATTTTTCCATCAGTCGGTTATTCTCTTATATATAAAGAGTTGAAAATCATTATTGTATAGAAAACTTATGCGAAACCGCGCGAATTTGCTAGTACTCATATAATTAATTTTTCACCTACTTCAGTCTTACATCTAATACTTTATGTCTCCTACATTCAGTTTTTCTTTATATAGACGCATTCACCTTGCAACTTAATACTCATCCATGATCTTCTATATTATGGATGTCACTTCTAACATTCTAACCATCCTCATGCTATGCACAAACTACCCTAACCTATTACTCCTTGGTGTTTATTTGCTTCAGAGAATTATTTAGATTGTATCAACTCGTTCAAACATATACCTAAAACGACGTGTACCCTTTACGATAAGATGGTAATTTCTAGCAACAATGTTACGTTTTATAACATTTTTATGGAACTTAATAATAAAGGTTGTAAAAAAAATGTAGATCGATAAAACTGCGATAAGATCATATTTATATCATTCTCTGTGTCCATAAACGATAGGATGTTTATTTGTTCACCCTACATTATCTTTTTTAATCGACCAGTATATATAGACCGCGATCGTTTTACGAAGTTAAAAATAATTGTGAAGTTTTCTTTTTTTGTTCTTATACTATATCCTACTTTGTATGTGTAAGATGTATATTTTTACCCATTATTATTGTTTTTTCATAAAAGTATGTCTATGTTGTCATTTGTCATTTGTATGTAAGTCTGTGTATATGTTTTATCGTGTATGTACTAATATTTATTTATTTTATTTATATATATATATATATTTGACCTCTGTATATGCACTACTTACAAAACTATTTTCGTTATTAAAATTACAATAACCTTTGATAGAGTTGACCTATTGTAATGAAACAAAAACTAAGTTATTCTCGAAGATTTGATATATAATTTTCTTAGTGTGGTTTTATTGTAAACCCAGTACTTTCGCAGTGATACGTGTTCATACAATCAGACGGACAGACAGATATTTCTAAAAATGATTTCACTAAAAACGATTCATTAAAACCGGTCCACTCTATCAAAATTTATTGTAATTTAAATGATGGCACGAGTTACGTACGAGAGAGAGTAGTAATCTATACCAATATTATAAAGCTGGAGGGTTTGTTTGTTTGGTTGAACGCGCTAATCTACTAATAAACTACTGGTCTAATTTGATAAATTATTTAGTAGTATTAGATTAGATTAGATTGCAGTATTAGATAGCTTACTTATCGAGAAAGGCTAGAGGTTATATATCATCACGCTAAAACCAATAGCAGCGGAGCACCAATGAAGAAAGTTTCAAAATCGGTATATGTTTTCCTTTTGAGAGCTTCCGCTGCGTGTTAGCGTTAGCCCAAAGTAACTATTCCAAGCGGACGAAGTCGCGGGCAGAAGCTAGTAAATAATAAAATACATATCATTTTTAGAAATATCTGTCTATCTGTTTGTTTGAACACGTATCCCTGCTATAGTACTCTACTGCTCACGATAAGATTATGAATGATAAAAATCATAAAGGATTTCTCGAGTAACGTTTAGTCTTGGTTTCATTAAAATCGGTTCACTCTATCAAAATTTATTGTAATTTTAATGACGACGCGACTTAAGTACGAGACAAAAGTAGATAATTAAATAAACTTAACAAGGAGGTTAAGGTGATTTTATTAGTCACTTTTTTTTACATTAGTTTTCACGCGGACGGAGCCGCAAGCACAGCTAATTAAGCTAACCAGTAGTAAAAAAACTTATTCACCAATATTAATATTAATTACGTCAAAAACAAACAACAAATAAACGACCACCAAATCTAGATATTCGTGTCCGAAAATGATGAACGATGCGAAAAGAATAAATTAATATCCGCAAAACTGATATTTCAGAGCTCATCTTACGCTGGTATTTGGTGTTAATAAATTTTGTATTCATAGAATTTTTAAGCGCCAATGCGGTGACACCGCGAATTGATTACGCTCAGTTAAATTTTATAATACTTGTTTATGCCGACGGTACGGTTTCGAGTTTTTTTCTCGTTTATTTCCACTTCGGTGGTACACATAAACTAGAATCGTATGTAATCACTTATTTCGGAATTATACTTCTTTTACCACCTTATAACAAAACGTTGGGAATATTTGTTTAGTTGGGAGTTTAGGAACTTTTAGTTTGATACGGAATCAGCACGCGGCAATATAACACAACATGTAGTTAATTGACAAATAGTTTATTTGGACATTTAACAAATTTAAAAAATATATACATATCACTACATATTATAAAACAAGGCCCTCCGCCGCATCTGTCTGTTTGTGATAAACTCAACAACTAGTGAGAAGATTGTCATTTGGTTTTCATTAATAGATAGTGATTCACAAGGAAGGTTTAAGTACACTCGTGAGTTTTTGGCGGGATCTTGGTCTGTCACGTAGTGGATTTTATTTTTTATTCATAATCTTGTGTTACTTGACTCTATATTGTGTAAAATTGGTGGTGTTTTATTTATATATATAGAATATAGATTGCTTATTGTGCATAAGTGAAGTGAATGGAAAATAATACCACGGACCATGAATTCTGAGATGCCACAAAAACTCCATGGAAAGTTCTAACGAGATAACCACCATCTTGTTAGTTCATTGAAATTTTATTAAAAAACTTGTAATATCGATACTCACTTGACAATGGCAATAATGGTCTGCTAGAAGACTGGTTGCCAAGAATGGAATGGAGGGGGAGCTTGTAATACTATTGGCTACTCGACAATGGCAGTAATAATCTAAAAGATTGATTGCCAAAAGTAAAGATAAAAAAAAGTATACTCGTATAATTTGTCAAGACTTTTTCATAAATTGGTTGAGATATAACGATAATTGTTGCGAGTGTTAAAAAAAGCCAAGCTTCCTGGAAGTTTTCATCTATAACGTTGCCTAATTTGCTGTCCAAATAAACAAACAGACAGGCAGACATTTCTAAAATTGATTTAAATGTATTTTATTACTTATTCTTAGCTATCTGCAACATTTTTTTTTTACAAAAATCTAATTGTACGTTCTTTTTTTTAACTCTGGTTCGGCAAAATGACTGCACAGTACCTGATGGAAAGTCCAGTACAATTTATAAATAACGGAGACTGTCAGTGTTAAATAGCAATGACAGTCATCGCTATCATGCCGACCTGCAAAAGTACTTCTTCACGCCTCACATGAAGGACCCCATGTCATGTTACATTACATGTTACATTCTTATATTATATATATATATATATATAGAAGATGGATGTATTTATTATATACGGTAATGTGTTGTGTAATTTATTCGGCCACATAACACCAAAATGCATAGTATATCGGAAACTTATTATTGTATAAGCACCTCATACATTTGTTTTCCAGCGCGCATTGCCAACATCGCAGTCGAAAGCAAATTTCTTAACAAAACTGCAATATTATAATACATAAAACGCCTAACGTCTCGCTGGCGAAGTTCAAAGAACAATGATCGTGGATAAGAAATATTTATAGCCTTATTTTGGAGTTCTGCCATAACAATACAATAGTGTTAAAATACGTTTTTGATGTAAACGACCGACGTTCTTTCTACAGAGATAATATTAAAGCGAATATGGCGGTTTCATCTACACTATAATAAGTAGAGTTTATGAGAATTTGTTTGTTCGTAATCACTAGAAATAACTATTTAGATCCTGAATATTATTTCCGCTGTGATTTTCCATAATGACAGAGGCTATAGTTTAGTTTGTAATGTATACCAATGAATTCGCAGACGGTTGCTAGTATCAAGTAGCAACGTTATAATAAAATTTGGTACATTTAGATATTTTCTTATAGAGCGCTGGAAACCCACTTCCCTTTCCCCCTTCCCCGTCCCCTTTTCCCCCCAAATAAAGGCTGGCAATGCACGTGCGACTCTCCTGATGTTGCATGTGTCTATGGACGGTGGTGATCACTTAACATTAGGTGACCCACCTGGTCGTTTGCGTCCTAAAAAGAAAAAAAGAGAAGCTTTTTATGCTATCTACTGCAATTTGCCACTAGGTGGCGTTAAGGAATTTTTATTATTGTTATTGCAATTTAGGCGACGTTAGGACGTTAGGACGTTAGGTTAAGCGACGACGAGGGCGGTTGCTTCTGCCTAATAAAAATTGATGACAATACGTATAATACAATAAAATCTGCACATTCCAACTGATTATTACTGTTCATAAATTCACAGGGCAAACATAACAGCCCCCAAATGGTTGGTAATACAGGCAGAGGGCACGATATAACATATGTGCCACTTAAGCTAATGTTCCTTGCGAATGGGACGCGCGTAGACAGGCTTGAGAGCTTTTAATGGGGGATTGTCATTACCTGCTATAGTAAGTTTGGATACACTGCGGCACTGTTATGTTATGCCATGTAATTTATATGTTATTAAATTTAAATATTTTATTTTTCCACATTATATAAGACAAAAAACATAATATGATAACGTTTACTTATATGTGCCAATACCCGTTTTGACGCCTTAACTGCTCAATCGATCATGACGAAATTTTGCTTACATATTGCCAGACATACGAATACAGTGAATACATAGGATAAATTTCATTCAGTAAAAAGTATTGCCCGCTAAAGACAATTTAAATCTAAACCAGCGAAGAGTAAAAATAATTAAAGCCTTTTTATTTCATCGGAGCCCAACGGGCAGGTGAGTCGCCTGATTTTAAGTGATCAATACCGTCCATAGACACTTGCAACACAAGTGCGTTGCCAACCTGTCTTGGGTGAGCCTTACTCCCCGTAAGGGAAGGGGGAAGGGGAGGGGAGGTGTTTCTCCGGCGCAACAATGCAAGCAGTGTTACTTCACGTCGGTTTTCTGTCAGAAGGTGGTACTACCCCGAGCGAGCCGACCCATTCATGCTGAAACCAGTAATAGCTTCAGTAGCTCTAGCACCAGGCAAAGTTTTATTTACAGCACATAAAATATAAGTTTTAGCATTATTACACAGAACTATCATTGCTTATTATTAACAATATTAATATACAATTAATTATCAACGACAGAATAAACAGCATCTTTAATAAATTAATATATATTGCGTAAGAATATTGCACTACACCTCCACTCATATTTACAAATAATAACAACATAGAACTTTTGATAGAAACTTTGATAACGACAGTGAATTATCGATTTATTATTCAGTGATAGTATTAGTATTATAATATTCGGTGGCATTGCCTACAATATTACCGGACCAAAAAACGACAAGGGATCAGGGCAAGGAGTGTCAACTGATGGATTTTTTTAAGTACTGATTTTACTTACATATATTACTTGGTTTAAACTATTCGAACAAGAAACAATATAAAAACTTAAAAGAACGATTCTTGAACGATTGAAATCTATAGTTTAAAGACAACTTTAAAACCGTGTCATGGCATAGCGTGTGTCGAATATACCCATTTTAACCCTCTTCATTCTCTATAAATGACAATCGGAATAGAAGTAATACAGTCGTAAATAGTAACGACGTAACATATATTTATTTAAACAATTTTATATTAATGTTGAATAAAAAAACCTCGGGATACGTTACCCATCTTAGATTACTTGTCTTTGGATGGAGATGATAATTACATTATATAAAGTTGCTAATGAATATAATGGATACAAAGAGAATCGACATTTTTAACCGACTTCAAAAAAAGGAGGAGGTTATCAATTCGTCTGTATTTTTTTTTTTTTATTTTTTTTTTATTTATGTTTGTTACCTCATAACTTTGGACTGGGTGAACCGATTTTGATTATTCTTTTTTTATTTGAAAGCTGGTACTTCCAGTGTGCCAACCAAACCGAAAATCATATCATCTACAGGTACAAAGTTTAAGTCCACTCTCGCGTCTCTGTAATACAAAAATTTTGGTTGGTACCGACTTCCAGTACATCTCTATATAGATAACACACATATTCATATGTTTTATTTAATTTGGTTAATTTGATAAACTATTTATTTTCCGCTTTTTAGTGCCTTATGGGTTTTTGATTGATATTGAAGTCGGTTAATACTTTTTTTTGAAAATTTACTTTTTTAGTTATATTTCTCGTGGCGGATTATAAGAAATCGTTGAGAGTGAATTTTTAGCTTGAAACGGTAATTACAAATGTCGATGTAACATACTATAAAGTTAGTAAATAAATAGTTTATTCTGATATATTTTTTGTTTACCTATATTATTTACTAAAAGGTTTAAAAGAACGTAAACAGCGTTGTGATGACACCATAGTAGCGTTTTCTAATGCCTGCCTAGCTAGTTACTAGGTTTCAGTTGAAAATCTGACCCATAGGCAGTTTCAGCAGTTACGCTATATTTAGCACGTCAATATATTCGACCATATTGTCATTTACTACCATTTGGGATTCAGGTATAACGCTAAGACATTACCATTACATATTATACAAGAAAGTCCTCTGCCACGTCTGTTTGTCTATTCGCGATAAACTCAAAAACTACTGAACGGATTTTCGTGCGGTTTACACCAGTAGATAAAGTGATTTATGAGGAAGGGTTAGGTATATAATTTGTCAAAGTTTTGTTTTTATCCTCAGGGCGAGACAACGTCCACCGGGCCGGCTAGTAAAGTATTTAAAAAAAAATATAGCGATATATAGTGTTGAAAACATCGTTTCTCGTCCACTCATCGAGATTAAGCAACGTGGGGCGCGGTCTGTACTTAGATTGGTGGGATACTTGTATAGCCTGGGAACACCGAGTGTGGATGGCTTCTGTTGTAATATTTTTTTAAATTAAAATGTTTCCTTACAATACCAATGTTTCGTTTCTATTGTAAATCTTTACGAAACATCCTGATATTTTCAACAAAAACTGAAAATTAAATCTCTCACTCTGAAATGCCTAAATAGAATAAAAACTTTTTCAATTTGTTAAACAAACGTTGGTGACATTTATCTATGGTATTTTCAAAATGTAAAATTGACACAAAATTTCATATGGAGCCGAGCACGTATGTGCAAGAATTGATAATCGATAATGAACGATTATCGAATTGGACGATGAATCTGATTTCTCATATCGTTTGGCAACTGGAGGAATACCACCAGACCGTCTTCTTAATTTTAACACTGATGTTTGCAATTCTCTTGGTAATCGATAAGGAAAAGACCTCTTTAGTACAAAACGACGTGATTATCGAAGAAGTTGCTACAGTTTCAAAAGCATTCTCAACAAACGGAACATGCGAGTTGGTTGACAAAATGAATACAACTAAGTCTAATTGTAAGTTAAAAATTCTTAATAAATCATCTTTTTAATGTACTATTTTATTTCGTTACTATCTAATACCCGTGATTTTGTCTGCGTTATTTATTACCTTGTCATTTAATGTACAAAAAAATTTAAATGAAGAGATACTTAATATATATATATATATATAATATAATATAATAGATATTCAATATAAATTATCAAACATCACGCTACGAGGTATACAAACGGAGCAATCACTATCTATACAAATTATAAGTGAAAAGGACTTAAAACTATAAAAAAGAGAGCTAAAAACATTAGTCTGAATAACATAAATATAACCATAAGTCTTAACGTAGTTGTTTATTAGTGAATAACTTTTAGACTTTGCGGGTCGGCTCGTCCGGGGTAGTACCACCCTCTCATTGAAAACCGACGTGAAGTAACAGTGCTTGCATTGTTGCGTTTCGTTCGGTCAGTGAGAGCGCCGGAGGCCCACCTCCCCTCCCCTCTCCTCTCTACTCTCCCTCTCCCTCCCCTAACCCTTCCCCCCAAAAGGTGGCAACGCACTTTCAACTCCTCTGGTATTGTTAATGTCCATAGACGGTGATGATCACTAAACATGAGGTGACCCACCTATTCGTTTGCCACTTATTACATAAAAAAAAAAGAATCTGACCAGTTTTAAAGGTGACCTTCTATAAACAAAGACATCAAATTAACATCTTTATATATAATACTGCTGTGTTTATTTATATCTATCCTTTATGTATAGGCAATGAGGAAACCATTAAGAACATCTCCCGTCTCTTTTTCATTCTTTTTCGGTATTGTAGCTATTGACGAGCATTGATGTTATCAATAAAAAAATGGAAAAAATCTATGGTCGAAGTTCGACGACTGGGCGAGCACTCGTATAAATAAATGTATAACTATTAGAACTGGCATTTTCTTTATGTTTTTATCTTATCAGTTATCAGAAACATGTGATGGTAAAACAGATAAAATCTACTGAATATTAATCCAACGGGTGTACGTACTAACCCTGGTTTTGTTGGAATTGGAATACATTCGTTTTTGTATTAATTCTTACCGCACTTTCTTTACTATAATATTATTAATTTGAAAGCAAGTTACTTTGCTTGTTACGCTTTTAAAATTAAAGGTTTAACTGATCATCATAAAATTTTGCATATACGCTTTCAGAGGTATGGAAAAGGACATACCTATTGTACTTTTCATTCAAAAACAAAGCACTGTTCCTGAAACAAAAGAAACCACGAGAAAAAGCTAGTGATCGTTACTATAGGAGGTAGGGTTTTCTCTAAGCCTCCATCACTAGAATCCTTAAATTGAAGATATATTGCGCTAAGCAAGTCTACCTCCGCTTCTGAGCTGGACTTGAAAGTCAGTCCCTCTTTGTGTCTGTGTGTGCGTCTAAGTGCTTACCATCTTAGACTACATAGTTATTTAATACCAATTATAGAAAGAATAGTTATTTTTTGCGAAGTAGTTCTAATTACAATAAACTTAGTATAGAATTTAATTTACATCTTTTTAATACTCCAATTAATGCAGCAAAACAGGTGGTCATCAAAACATTCTTTGATCAGGTTGCGTAATATGTAACTTTCCACTGTTCTTTATTTTTAATCAGCACTTTGACATCTTCTTGTAATCATATCATTATCTATTAGCGAATATCTTTAATTAGCTTTAAGTTGACTATTGTATTATGAATTATGTATGAAAAGCTGTTGATATTCCTTCGAACAAATAAAAGATGAGAGCGATCTCTAACTAACTATATCAAACAGAAATAGTTACATTTTAAAACCTGTAATGTATAAAAAAAGTGAAAGACTTAAGGAATAAGGACGTCATGAGGACTGTCGACAGAAGTGTAACACAAAGGTAGGACAGTACAATACAGTAGGTGTGTGACAGACGTGCAAACAGACAAAGTTTGGTCAAACTTATAAAGTACTAGCTGTGTTCTTAACTTCGTCCGTGTGAAACCTTATGTAATAACAGTGATTAATAAAGTCATCAGAATGTATTAAGTTCATTTCACTACTTTCCTCTCGAACTTAAGACGCGTCGTCCTTAAAATTAGAATAACTTTTGATAGACCGGACCGATTTTATTGAAACAAAGCCTAAATGTTATTCGAAGAGATGCTTTATGATTATCTTGGAAATATTTTATCATGAACACAGCGATGCGTGTCCAAACAAACAGACAGATAGACAGACAGACATTTCTAAAAATGGTTGAAATGTATTTCAGTACTTATTCTTAGACAACACATTTTTTTACAGACACGTTAGATTTATATTCTTATTATATGTATAGACTAGCCTCTGCCCGCGACTTCGTCCGCGTGGAATAGTTACTTGGGCTAACGCTAACACACAGCGGAAGCTCTCAAGAGGAAAAAAAATCCCGATTTTGAAACATTCTTCATTAGTGCTCCGCTCCTATTGATCTTAGCGTGATGATATATAGCATATAACCTTCCACGATAAATGAGCTATATAACACTGAAATAATTTTTCAAATCGGACTAGTAGTTCCTGAGATATACAAACTCACAAATTGTACCTCTTTATAATATTAGTATATAGATAAAAAAGGGTACCTAACTCAGAGTTATTTGAAGATTAGTACTATCATTATGTTAATAGATTAACTTATCAAATTATGTAATAGTGTAGATAACAGTTTAGTGTAATTTTAATAGGAATCCTAGACAGTTTTATGAGAGCAATCGATGCAAAATTCTGCGGTGAACCGCATTGGCGCGGTGCGGCGTCGTGAGATAGAAGCAATTGGAATACATTAGGATCTAGTCACAGAAGTCGATTTACTTCTACAATCTGAGCAATTAATTCGATTTACTGTCCTTATTTGCATGTCTGATGCGATTTCATAATGCGTTCTCGTCTACTATATACGTATAACGAAGCGTATTATTTTTTATTAAGTAAAAACTTCTTTGAGCAAGTTGAGTGTTTTGTTTTCGTCCGGCACGATGAAGTTTATAGAGATCTCGTGCCGCCCCAACTTAGCAGCAGACGTACACCGTGGGGTTTTAGTCCGTGCGAGTCGGACATAACCCACCATCTCCCTCGAGAGGGTGGTGTATCCTTAAGGGATTTTCCCACGATAAAAATAAAAAAAATAAAAGAAAAAAGGAGATAATCTTTTGATTTTGCGTCATGACGTGCTAATAAGCGTGACCGACCGTATTGCGCTTGCGCGCCATGCGTTAGATTAGCGACGCGTAGTATATTGGCCTGTGTATATCTAATATTGACATTGTATTTATATTGTGCATCATATGCTAATTAAAAACTGTGTAAACATGTTATATAATTATTGTTCGGAGTGACAATAGACGTAAAAAGCAGGCTAAATAATAATTTCAATTTACAAATTATGAAATTTAAATAATTCACACTATAATTAATCTAAACATCAGTTAATCAAAACGTAACACATTTATTGAGGTATTGAGTTTTCACTTCGGTCAGCAGTCCTTATGACTGCTTCGGTTTTTCTATCCGTCAGTTTTTATATTGAATAAGTTTCATTTAGAGTTTAAGTTCCCTTGAATTACTTTCCGTAAGCTCACAGAGCTTACTGTAATTGGTACTGTGCGCCTTAATGCGACTTTAGTCTCGGCTAAATTGTTTTTGAAAGCTTCTCCGATGACTTCGGAGATTGTGTTTCGAAAGATTTAAGGGATGAGTTTTTGATAAACTCAGGTATCGGTCGTTACGTCACAAAATAGAGAGATATATAGAGACTAGAAACGACTGCGACAATGTATAGACCTTCGATCAACAATACCATAGACGGTTAGGTGATGATATAATAACAAACTGATTGTTTTTTATCAAGATATGTTACTAATTTATAATCTTACTAGCGGGCCCGGCGGGCGTTTTCCTGCCTTGATAATAAAAAAGAATCCTAAAATGTAACCACAGCGCTACCT
This sequence comes from Antheraea pernyi, assembly GCA_015888305.1. Taxonomy (NCBI): domain Eukaryota; kingdom Metazoa; phylum Arthropoda; class Insecta; order Lepidoptera; family Saturniidae; genus Antheraea; species Antheraea pernyi. Next base: position 1,542,527 of record MU158712.1, read on the forward strand.
ACCAGGTCCATTTGTAAATCTAAACCATTCTTTAAGTCACTTGAACACACAAAAAAAAATCTTTAAAATCTGTCCAGCCGTTTAGGCTCCTCCTAAAGTCCTCCTACACTCACACATACAAAGACAGAATTATTATGTATATAAAGATATAAATAAAATGACAAAGGTCTGCTGTTATGCGCGCAGCACGCAAGAACTACTAGGTAGGCCCCAAAATTTTTTTTTTCTGGGACATTTACTATTTATTTTATAAAATATCATGATAGCTTTATTTAATATAAGTAATTTGTGTTCAGCGACGTGTTTTCTTGCCGCGGAGAAGTGGAGCAAGCGGTATGACACATGCACAGGAGAGATCAAGTAAACAGGTAACATTCTTTATAACACACACTTTGTAGGTGGTAGAACCACGCTAATTTCGCTGGTTTCAGCATGAATGGGTCGGCTCGCCCGGGGTACTACCGACGGAAAACCGACGTGAAGTAACAGTGCTTGCATTGTTACGTTTTGTTCGGTCAGTGGGAGCGCCGGAGACCCACCTCTCTCTCCTCACCTCACCTCACCCTCCCCCTCACCTCCCTCCTTCTCCCAAACACGGGCTGGCAATGCACTTGCGACTACCCTGATGTCGCTAGTGTCTATGGACGGTCGTGATCACTTAACATCAGATGACCTACCTGTTCGTTTGCCTCTTAATGAAAAATATAAAAAAATTGTAAGCAAAGTATATTTTTGTTTTCAATCCATAATACACTTTTTTCTCTATACATTAAATATATAGATGGTACTCGTAAAAAACGCAGTCGAAGACGCGGGTATCAACTACTAAATAATATAAATAAATTCATATTCCGTCTCCAGTGAAACTGTATGAATAAACATTTGGAAAGCAAAGTACTAAAGTAACTAAAGTAGTATTTTTGTGAGATATTTAACGTGAAAACAGTAATTTCATATTCAGAAGGGATTTTATCCAGAGATATTTAGTGATTAGTAAGTACTAATACGGCACGTCTAAAATTATCGCCACCTACCTTGTCTCCGTCGAACTTTTCTGTCGGCTCGTCGTATATACGGGCTTCACGTTTCTCTCTAGATCCGCGGCGCGCTAGTAGCGGCGTCTGTGGTGGCGACGCTAGCGCTAAGCTATTCCTAGCGCTATCTAGCGGCGACTTTATGAACTCAATTTTCCCACCTTCAACGCATATATTCGGCGTGAGAGGGTAATTCGGGGATAACGCAACATTCGTATTAGCGAGATGATTGTAATGATGCTCTTCGATTGAAAGGGTTTTGGGTTTGTTCTTCCTACGATATGAGGAGTCGTAGGCGTGAAGCTGCGTGTTTTCTTCTGGGAAGATCTGTCGTGGTTTCCCGGGAGGCCGATCTGGTGGCTCCGGTGAGATGTTACCGTCAGTGCACGGGCTCTCATCTCTCTCATTGTTTAATGTTCTGAAACAAAGATTCCAGTATTAATTGTGTTCTTTTTATTTCAAAGCTATATTTAATTTCCTGGAGCAGTATGGGTCATGCGATGAACTACCATAATGATGTTACTAAATTATAAAATAATAAAAAGTAATAAAAAATATAAATGAATATTGAGATATATAAGACAAAACGAACGAATAATTAATTATTTCTATATAATATCCCGACGATTTAATATAATAAAACCAATATTCTAATTTTCAATCATATATTTGTTAAAAATATTCCATTTGGCGGTCCTATACACGAAGAGTAGTCTGTAGCTTTACAATAATTCGCAAAGCTACCGCAGAACGCAGTGTTACTGAAGCTAATGTTAACTGCAGTAAATCATAGATGGCAGCACAAATCGTGTGTTCCCTGTTTTACTTGTTTTTGTTGATTTTTTATAAAATTATTAATCTATGTAAATAAAAATTGCACTGAATATAATAATATATGTATGTTCAATAGAACTATATCAAAAAAGTTTCATATTTATTGAAATTGGAAGAGTTTAAAACGAAAAACCTACATCGCGGTAGTGACATTTCTACAACCCGTCGCTATATATACCGTGAGAAACGTTAGACTGTCGGAAGTGTATTCTTTAGTGTGATGTTGCAACTGTGTTTAGATCAACTAGCTTTAGTTAGGAGGTCTTACAGCTAGTGACGTCACGCGTTCGTTGTCTGGCAACGCTCCTTGTAACGTGCGCTGAGGACGATCGCCCGCGCGGCTGCGACGTTCCGCCGGCGCATTTTCCTTGGGCTGCCCTCCAGAACCTTACGCGGTTTTAGTTAACTCGTTAGCCTAACGCTTAGCTCCGGTTAATTCTTGAGCACTTCCATAACGTGGCGGCGAGAACACTCGATTGCCAGATTTTTGCAATGACTTTAATATAACTAAAGAACGTATCAATGATATACTAATACTATTAATATTCAAAAAATAATGAATAATTTTTATATCAGATTTATGTCGTTCACAAAATGCATACTCTCTTGGCGAATAAATTAAAACAATTGATACGACGATAAGTGTGAGTATCATGCATCAAATTTTTTTTAAAGATCTTAAGTACTTTTTTGGTAAAATAAATTTTACATATTTTCTAAGACATTCTCAATCTCTCAATTTTTTTCCACCTCCATTTCCATCCCTTAGAAATTGACTTATCAAAAAAGTAGAGAATGAGCAAACAATCAACTTCAAGAATACACCTTGAGATTTCTCAAATTATTTTCTGACGCTGGCCCATTTTAAATCTTTCATAACTGTTTTGTAGAGGTAGGCAAAAAAAAAAAGATGGGCATACCCTCTATGAATTTTCAAATTCTTACTCAAAAAATAGGAGGCCAACTTCCCAGAGCTACGCAAAGGTGGAAAAATGAAATCTAAAGTGTACAATAAATGCCTCGAATTATTTTGGTTGGTATGCTATGACGTACATACTGCCGTATTGAATATGAATATAAATTGAAAATTGAAATATGAACAGACAGAAAATTTACTCAAAGTATTCTATTAGCATTCTAAAAATTATATATAACTATCATACGAACACAGACACGTACTCACTCCCTTTTACACTCACACTCATACACACACCGTCTCTCACACGTTTATTAACATACACACACATTTACTAAGTTATTATATGATTTTTGTTTCTTCTCTGTTCATTTTTTGAAGTTATACTTCTTTTGGCGCGTTAGGGAAAAATGATGAGAGTAAATATTTACGATGCGCTCGCACACCGTCACGAAATACCGACACCCTGAAGTTAGCTATAGTGAACATTTTGTTTCTTTGTATTTGTTGTTTGTATTTCTGTGTTTTTTTTATTATATCAAAAGGAGGCAAACGAACAGTTGGGTAACCCGATGTTAAGTGATCATCACTGTAGACACTAGCAACACCAGAGGAGTCGCAAGTGCGTCGCCAGCCTGTATATGTGAGAGTATAGGTATAGGGAATGGGGGAAGGGAGGTAGGCCTCCGGCGCTCTCATTGACCGAACGAAACGCAAAAGTGCAAGCATTGTTACTTCACGTCGGTTTTTTGTGAGAGGGTGGTACTGACCCGGACGAACCGACCCATTCATGCTGAAACTAGTAATAGCTACAGCGTGGTTCTACCATGTGTATTAATACTTTCAATGTGTTAAATACCTTTTTCTATTGTTAGTGTCGTTTTTTCTACAAACTTAGAATAAGGCGAAAGATAAATTTTTTGTAAAGATTTTTATCTTTTTACGTCAAAGAAGTATAACTTCTAATGCGTGTACATAAGTCAACACACTTTTTTTTCTTTAATTCTTAAAATGTAATTTCCTCTAAATATTATAAACACAATACGCGCCACCATCAATTAAAGGCAATTTGTAAACAGGCATTAGGCTTCCATGAGACAGGCATCGCCTAGTTTGGGGCCTTAGTTAATGCTACATCATGTAAAAGGTTTTAGAAAATAAAGGTATTTGTATTGCGTGGGCATACATGATTGCTATGTATACCTACAACATTAGTAAAATCCTATCCCACTGCGGTCGTGTCCAGGTAAAAAATGCTTAAAAAAGATATATATTCGAACCCTTCTCGCCAAACAACGTAATCGGTGTTGATCTTAGCCACCGTTTCTTATCGTATGTCGAAAGTAGGGTGACCAAGATATAGTTCAAAATTTAAGGACACGTTTTCCTAAGTTATTTTAGCTTCTGTTAATAATGGAATAGGATAACCAATACATACAAGATTGAGGACACGTTTTTTACAAACCTATGTAGCTTATGTTATTAATAAACCCTTTTTTATTATTATTTGTTTTGGTCACGGATATCAACTGGTACCTAAAGTGTATTGACGCTATAGGAACTATTTATGTTATGATTATTAAAATAACTATTCGTTTACTTATTGCTATATATTGTTTATTATGTAGCTATTATAACATGTACAATACTTGAGAAATTTATGAAAATATTTTTTATACTTATTAAGTAATTTGTGGCCAAACAAACAAAAAAAAATTTTTTCTTAAGTTACGGTTATCATTACATAGTATAAAACAAAGTCTCATACCGCCTCTGTCTGTCTGTCTGTTCGCGATAAAGTCAAAAACTACTGAACGGGTTGTCATGTGGTTTTCACCAGTGGTTAAAGTGATTCCCGAGGAAGGTTTTGGTATATAATTAGTCAAATATAGCTAGCGAGTTATTGATAAGTCTTAAATTAATTTGTCAAGGATTTTTTAATATTCTGGGTGAAATAACGTCTGCCGGGCTCGCTAGTTTGATATAATATTTTATGGAAAAAAAAATTGTGGGCAAGTTTTTTTTTATTTAACATCATGAGACATATTTTGATTAATATTTAGACTACACTTCAACGTGGAGAAATCATAGCGTCTTTGGATATAAAAATTAATTATTTTTATTTCTGGTATTAAATAGTTTGCATATCACGTTTGTTCTTCAATATAAGTACTTTATAATAATTTAACGATAACTATGCGAAATAATACTAAAGCACCAACCGCTCATACGAGAGTAAAGACTTCCTACAAACTACTCTAGCAGTTTCGCTTCCCATGGCAATTTCTTCCTTGCAACACATTTAACGTCATCTTCACATGTCGTTTTCTTTAAACGTATGTAATGTATATTACTTATGTAACCAGTGTACTTCTATATGACGAGGCAATATGATAATAATCAAGACAGCTTATATTGTCTTTACATTATCCAGAATAATGGAAATGCTTTGTTACCCTAACAACCAATTTCGGGAGCGTCAACACTCTCATGTTAACACGGTACATTCAGGACAGCTTTACGACAAATCCACGTATATTTGAAGAAGTAAAGTAAAATGTGTATAATTTACAATGTAGGCATAATTTTAACAGCAGTAAAGTCGAATTCGGGCGACAAAATAATATTTATTTAATAAGTTCCCCATATCGTACGTTTCGGTTGGATTAAAATTAAACATGTACAAAATTGAAATTCAATTTATTAACTTGTTTTTTTTTAATTTGGTTTTTTGGTTTATTATATATTTATTTGGTAAATGTAATAACTTATGTGTATATCATATGGTATAACACATATACCATATGTGGTTTGTGAATATAATATATGTAAAAAGAATTCGACCGCTACTGTAAGTCATGTGGACTGCGCACATCATCATAATGTAAAATTTAGACGACTCTGATCACACTAACATTTTACTTTCTCGATCTGACTACGCGATTGGCCCAGCAAGGCCTTAACAGCTTCACCGGACTACTAAGGCGAGCGCTTAAGGTACTTAGCCGATTTTTTAACCGACTTCAATAACAATCAAAAACCCATAAGGCACTAAAAAGCGGAAAATAAATAGTTTATCAAATTAACCAAATTAAATAAAACATGAATATGTGTGCTACTTAGAGATGTACTGGAAGTCGGTACCAACCAAAATGTTTGTATTACAGAGACGCGAGAGTGGACTTAAACTTTGTACCTATGTAGATGATATGATTTTCGGTTTGGTTGGCACCGACTTCCAATACATCTCTAGGTAGCACACATATTCATATGTTTTATTTAACTTGGTTAATTTGAGAAACTATTTATTTTCCGCTTTTTAGTGCCTTATGGGTTTTTGATTGTTATTGAAGTCGGTTAATACATTTTTTTGAAAATTTACTTTTATTTTGACAACTAGTTCAAGGGTGCGCGGCACACCTAGGATTGGGCTGTTGCCTGATACATGCAATTCGCGACCTATCTGAGCTAACCTAAGCTACATATTCATACTTATATGAGTTGTTGAAACATATATGTGTACCAAGCACACATACCTCAATAACTCTTATATGTATTTTGTGCATGTTTTATATGCATATTATATGTTTTAGCATGTTTATACTAAAAAGCAATAATATTATTTATAATGTAATATTATGTATATTACATGTATAATAAATAATTTATAATAGTAATATTATGGACAAATAAACCCCTTTTTACTTATATTATCATTGCTAAAAAGTAAGAGAGATAGATATATTCTGGTGGCTAGAGTATTCAAATTTTAATTTTAACAATATTTTTATAAGAATATAACTAGGTACTAAATTAAGCATTAAGTAAAGTTGACCTTAAGTGAATTAAACGATTTTTTTTTTGCTATTATATATTCATACTAATATAATAACTCTGTAATTATTTCAAAATGAGATTTAAATTCTGGTGGTTGATAGAAATAATTTTCAAAACGGCTCATCCGATTTTGACGGTATCTTTACAAAAAAAACAGAGGACTTTTCAGAGTATTCATTATCAAGGCTACTACATATTATGACGCTTTTTATATGGGTTTAAACATTAATAATACAAAATATGATCAAAAAAAAAAACAAACAGACCACAGTTCAAATAATACATAGTTCTATGAAACAATAAACCCATTCGCATGTCAGCAAAGTCCTGCGGATTAGTTGGTATACAAATGTTTCATAAGTTTATAAGAGACCCAATGCACCCTGCATTATAATATTATATAATATATTTTTTTTCGAACTGACTATGCTATTGACCTAGCAAGGTCTTAACAGCTTCACCGGACTACTGCAGGGTCATAGGCTTCTGCCCGAAGGAAGGTATGGGTATGGTATGGTATAATCACTTCAGCGCCTGACGTATTGGCGATCTCAAACTCTGAGAAATCGATATTTATATATTTTCCCACATACGGGCGGAGCGGGTGAGCGGGTGGTACTACCCCGGACGAGCCGACCCATTCATGTTGATACCAGTAATAGTTTCAACGTGGCTCTACCACTATTTTAAATGTAAATTGTAAATGTACGTGAATTCTGAAATATTAACATTTGGTACATGCCGAGGTTCGAAGCTGCGGACATCGGATTGCTATATCCACCGGTAAATGTATTTAAAAATATATAGGTATATATAAAAAAAAATAGACCTCATTTTTTATTCGCAATTCATTCCCCATTCATTTAATTTCTCTGATTCATTAACATTTCTTGGCTACCATACAGATCTATCAATCTTTGTGCGGCACATCAAAACATTGGCCAACATGACACTCGGGAGTCGCCGGACCGCGTAACAGACCGCTATAAATTGTGTTGCCAGGTGTGTAAATATTAAAAAATCCTATTTTTTTTTATTAACAACATCCATTCATTTGGACATTATAATTTTATACGACGGTTGGGATATTTATGATTTCCTTTCGTGGATGTATCTACTCGTTTTTAACTTAATAAATAATGTAGTAACATGCTACTATCTTACGATATTAATTTAAACGGTAAAAAATGTCACAAATGACTACATTAGACATATTCAATAAATGATAAGTATACCTAAGTAGTAATAACAGGAATGTAAAAAAAATGAATGCAAGTACTTATGTACGCATGTGAGTTAATATAAAAAAGGATCTTTTTATACATTTTATTGCTTTTGAACAGAGCCGAAAATTCGAACAACGACATTATGCATAAAAATTTGAATAAATAACGTACACAAATTATATAAAGCAATATTTACTTAACATCATAGTGTGTTACATCGGGACACGCAATTTTCATTTCATATTAAAAACTCACTATCAAGGATTTACCAAACCGTGTAAGAAGAGTATAACTTTATGATGTATAATATAATCATTGAGGTGAAAACAAACACGTAGTTCTTATGAAGCAACGAAACCATTTCTACGGGAACGAAGTTGCGATAGAATCTTCAAAATAGGTCGTGTAGTTTTTTAAGAGAACGCAGACATAAAAAAACAACTTGAATCTGAAGAAACATAACTCTTTTAGACGTAAAAGTGCCTGTTTTGACCCTATACTGTGTTGAATTATTGGTGTTTTGCGTATTATTTCTGAATATATGTTATATGGATTTGAAATATCAACTTGCAGAATGTAGTCTGAGACTCCTTGTACAAAGAGAAGTACAAAACTCCTTGGGAAAGTCTGACAAGAAGGACATCATCTTGTTACCAGAAGACACATGACCCGCGTAATAATGGCTAATCTTTAATAACAGAAACTGTTATGGAATAAAAGGAAAAACTCCATATTGTCATTATTAAAATTATAACCATTTTGATCAAATATAAACAAAAATAAAAGCGCTTCGAAAAAATACCGAAATATTCAGGTGATTATTTAGTAATTGGCAACACTAATGCTACCGTAATAATTTAAACGGTTAATATACAAATTAACTTGTCAAATATAACGCATACAATATTGTCGATATAGCTGAACGGAGTGTAATAAATTGGATGTTATGCAACGGTATTTTGTAATATAGAACAGTGTTCGCGTGGTTTTGTCACGTTTGTCAAACCGATTTCAATACTAACTTCTGTTTTTAAAGACCATTACATAGTATAAAACAAAGTCCCCTACCGCTTCTGTCTGCCTGTTTGTTCGCGATAAACTTACAAACTACTGAACGAAATTTCATGCGGGTTTTACCAGTAGATAAAGTGATTCGCGAGAAAGGTTTAGTTATATAATTTGTCAAGGTTTTTTTTTATTGTCAGAGCGGGACAACGTTCGCCAGGCCCGCTAGTAACATATAAAAAAATGAGCCGTCACGGGACGCTTGGCAAATGTGCCTCCCCATATGTAACGTAGTAAACAACACTGTATACATTATAGTTAAGGGAGCTGAGTGCGGCAAGTGTGATTGCGTACAGTCGGTTGCGCATGGCATCGCGTCGCCACGTCTCGCCACGCCAACAATCAGGTTTAGCCTCGCCTATAGATGTTTCACATCAATAAGTTCAGTATTACGAAATCCATAATATAAAGTGCCTAATCTCTCTATATATCTCTCTCTGAATAGGTGGTGGGAAAACGGTAAGAACATCTCCGTCCTCTGGTTCTCAGCGCATTTTCGTTATTTTTTATTTATTTAATAGCTTTCGTAGGTGGTAGAACTACGCTGAAGCTATTACTGGTTTCAGCATGAATGGCTGGGCTCACCTGGGTACTACCACCCTCTCACTGAAACAACGTGAAGTAACAATGCTTGCATTGTCGCGTTTCGTTTCCGGATATCTACCGCCCTTTCCCCTCGCCCCTCCCCCAAACACAGGCTGGCAACACACTTGCGACTCCCCTGGTGTTGCAGGTGTCTATGAATGGTGGTGATCACTTAACATCAGGTGACCCACCTGTTCGTTTGCCTGCTACGATATAAAAAATGCTATTAATGAGCTTTAGTGTTATCAATAAAAAAGTAAACAAAATACCTTTTAACAGATACTTGGTCCTTATTCAAAAACTAACACGGTATCTTAATTGAATAAATCGTTATTAAAGAAGTACGATTGTTATAAGCACAATGAATAAAGAAAATATGTATGCAAAGTATATTAAATATTACATTATGTTTTTTCCTTTATACACAAAATATATTAAGATAATAAATAACGCAAACAAAATCGCGGGTATCAGCTAGTAATAAATATTTGATCTGTATCGTGCGTCTTTCCCAGTGTATCTTGCGAATACTGAAAGTTTTTAGACTGTTATTTTATACTTTATTAGGTAGGTTTTAGCGCTTAAACCCAATCTCGTTTGATATTTTAGTGGCTTAGGAGATGGTGTCCAAACCTCTAATCACTAATTTTTATTTACTGTCGAGGTTATGGAAGCAAAAACACAACTTTAGCGGACGACGATTAATTTCTCAAGAGAGTGTGTGGTACAAGTGCATTAACTTAAATATATTATAATTATTAATAATAATTATGCCGGTGAACGGATTATGACGCTGGCGCATTGAGCACGGCGATTGGTCATCGTGTGTGGCCATTTCAAAAGGGCGTGTTTTATCCTATTGTTCTTTAATTACTTCTTATCGCTCGTGGAACGTTTGAACGGACTAGCCTACTATCCTATTCCTTAGAATAGTAGACTAGTTATACGTTCGCTACAATATCATGCGATCTAAGACGGTAATATGCTAAACCTAGACGAAAACTGGCTCTCAAGTGGAATTGCTAGGACAAATTTATAAGGCGCTTGGCGTGGATTTAGAAAATACCCTACGTACTATGTTTTCTTCGACACTACTGAATTGCAATAGTTCTCATTTCTATTTAATTTATTGTGAATTGTATACCCTGTTTTTCGATTGATTTATTGGTCGTATATAACAAAATCCATAACAAAAGCCACAGATGCCTTGAGATCCGCACTAAAGCTGAAATGGAAATGGGCTGGACATATAGCAAGGCTTACCGACCAGAGATGGACTGCAAAAGTAACGACGTGGAGAGGCCCACTAGGTAATAGAGGAAGAGGAAGACCAATAACACGATGGGACGACGAAATAAAGAGTTACCGCCGGTACAAATTGGACTCTAACTACAAAAGATCGTGACAAATGGGCATCATTGGAGGAGGCCTTTACCCAACCTGGGGTTCTTGTAGAAGTAACAGAAAGCTATGAATAAGAGAAAACTTTTTATAAGTAAAAACTATAAAAAACTTACAACTTAGATATAATTAATTATAAACAAGGTTTAAGAACTAACACAAAATTATATTAGAAAAATTAAGCAAAATTATTAACTTTAAACACTAGATAAAAGAAATTTGTAACATGTTAATTCAAGAAATAAAAAGGCTTTTTATTTATAAGGAGAACTCCATTGTTGAGGCCTTCTCATATCAATGTTGCAGTAGATACGATAGCTTCTTTTTTTTTAAATTTTTTTTTGGCAACCAATATTTTAGATTATTACAAGTTAGTGTCGTGCAATCATTTCAATGTCAATGTTAATGTTCCAACAAGATGGTGGCTCCATTGTTACAACTTACCAGGGAATTTTTGTGGGATCACAGAATTCATGGTCCGTAGTATTATTTTCCATTCACTTCACTTATGTATAATAAACAATCCATATTACATAAAACGCCACCCATTTGACACAAGATTATGAATAAAATATAAAATCCACTCCATGACAGACTAAAATCCCGCCAAAAGCTAGATATGATAGTAATTTTTAATATTACTGTAATCACTAGAATATAGAGATGGCATTATCCAGTCACCCAGGTGGTGCTAGATCTTATTATCGCAACGGCAATGTGCAAGTGATTATTTTTTTCTGATGCAACCCTATAGCACAGAGAATAACTACGGAAGTAGAAGAACAGTTAGCCGGGTGCCAGGAAGCGGAAGACCTTTTTTTTTGGGAATAATAGAATTTAGTGGTTACATTTTTTGCGCAGAAAATCTATAGTTACCTTTTCGGCGCCACCCTTGATGGCGCCCAGTGCGGTGGGAGCATTAAAATAGCAAACCATACGAAACATCCAAGTAATACATACTATTGCCTTCTCTTTCAAAGACATCGTTTTGCTATATGCTAGAACGAAATAGGTAGCCTAGTACTAAAAAAACAAGGTGTGTCGGTAAAGACACACGACGGAAATGAAACTTTTGTATTACAAACCAACAGTTTCATTAAAAAAGTACACCAAAAATTCTACTTAACGCGGCATTTCCGAGTTGTGACCCATATAATTACTGACCGCGCCTGACGTTGCTTAATTTCGGTGATCGGACGAGAACCGTTGTTTTTAACACTCTACCCGACACAGTGTTTATGTCCATCACTTTTCGTCACACAAAAAATCTGCCGATTAGATTTTCAAAACTATTACACTAATTTAAAGTACCACAAGTGTTGTATAATACATTACTTTTCACTGAACTTAATCCTGTTAGTTTTATTACATAAATAGTAGTTATATATGTACGAGCGTTTAATTTGTAAATGATTCATTAATTCCGTTGACAGTTATCGTTTCTCATAGTCATATGTAAAATGTAGATTAATTTGATACGATAAGCCATTAGTAAAATTGTATATAGGTTACCTAATACACGAAGGTATTAGTAAATACGTTCTGTATTTCGAGTTACAATATTACAAAAACGATTCACTCTATTGACGTCTATTTGATAGTAAGAGTTAATTTATTTTTTTGGCAACAAATCTTCTATATTATTATTACCATTGTCGAATAATACTATTACAATTGTCGTGCGATAACTTCAATGTTCCATCCAACAAGACGATGGCCTCGTTAGAACGTTTCAGAGAGTTTTTGTGGCATCTCATAGTTTATGCTCCGTAGTATTAATTTTCATCCACTTCACTTATGCATAACAACCGAACTATATTATGTAAATGTCACCAATATTACAAAACCTACAAGTCGAAGAAGACAAGATTATGGATAAAATATAAAAGCCAATAGATGGCAGACTAAGATCCCGCCAAAAACTCGACAGTAAGGGTTTATTACTGTGATAGATATATTACGAGTCGGGTGTTGCTAGATGCCTTGCGAAATGTCCCGAATACCTAATAGACTCGATTTGACATCACTTTGATGTCATTTCTAGTACGTATATCTGTCACTCGTTCAACAACTGCCACCGCGTAAACTATGAACTTAACGAAATTCTACTCAATGATTTTACGTTGTTCTTCGGCGGCTTTAAAAACCCGTGTTTTTTTTTCGAAATAACTTACTACCAGGCCGGACTAAAGAGGAAGGGGCTTGTGACCTAACCTTCCATTGCATGTCTTCGGTGGAGGTCCCCCTTTCAGTTTGACTTGTCTGTCTCGATCAGTAGGCAGGCTGTCGTTCGCGCAGGGCTACGTCACCTGAATGTCATGGTAAATGACTTGCTTGTTCCTATGGTACTCCATTAAAGCGGTAGACGGTAATTCGTGAGTTTTTTTTTAGTCAGTAAGACACTCCACCCCATCGCTCGCAAGAGTAAGTGGGTGTCCAATGTAGGATTTCTTCTCACGTTAAAGAAAAGGTCAAATAGAATCTACATTACATGAGTGAAGCTATAAGCCAACGGTAGTGTTAAATAATAATACATCAGTGTACCATTTTAAAATATTTTTACGTCCCAAGTGTCTATATTAAGTTGTTAACTCAAAACATGTCAAAAAGAATAAAGTGACTTGAAGTGACGAAAATATAGCTAGTAGAGTAACATCGGGTGTACGTCCTATAACGCGCTTCACGATTATCAGTTCTATTTTAGAAGAGATTAAATACATTTTTGTTTGTCCGTACAATTGATGTTGTTGTTTTTTAGAGAGAAGCGAACGCTTCCTTCCCGTTCCCAGAGTCGTGTTTGGAAACGAACTAAATAAAACCGAAAACAAACGGCTGCTGATGAGTTTCGTTTTAATTTCTTATTCGGTACCGATGGGCTCAATTTGAAAGAGAACGTTGCGTCGCTAGCTCTAAATTTAAATTTGATTCCAGATGGTGAGTTATGTAAATTTAATATCTTTGAGGAATTCCTTTATAAATCTTCTTTAATGAATATGAGGTAACAAACAGGTATGCAAGTCACCTGACGTTATACATCGATTAACGAAAGCTGGAACATATAATACAAACAGACATTACGCTTGTATAATTTTAATGAATGAACACACGACATGACGTCACACTGCACACGCAAAATCCCTCGAACTCTTTCGCACATGACCATGCTTATGAGCGTGATAAAGACTGCTATCGTTTCGTTTTTAGAAAATGTTTGAAATACAGCGTGTCCTTTGTTAAACCGATCAGTCAGTGAATCAATACATGCATTGTGCTCCCATCCCACCCGATCGCGATAGCGATGATAGCGACTCCGATTCTGGCTCCGATATGGAGCAAGACCCTCCTGCTCAGCAAGATCCTCCAGCCGAGCAAGCCCCTCCTGCGGACGATGGCTTCACCACCGTCAAGCACCGCAAACCGCGCAAGATGGCTACCTTCACCTGAATACCTACAGCGGTATTCACAGCGGAGGTGTAAGGGATGCCTGCCGTTTCCAGCAGGCTAGAAATTTCAACCCAAGACGCTTTGTCTTGGATCGTAACGGGGGGCGGTGGGCGGGGCTTTTTGCCCGAAACTGCGGAACCCGCAGTTTTAGGCGAAGCGGGTCTAGAGGGCGCTGGTGTCGTCTTTGGCACTTTCGCGCCATTGACGTTAACGATCTTTTTGGAAGGCAAGTGGCCTTCCGGATCGGACGAGGAGTTTGAGCGCTTCTTGCGCGGTTTGCGTCGGAAATGTCATAAGTCGGGAGTTCAGAAGGAACCCTACGGATCACAACCCGTAGTTTACGCTCCTCTTCGAGAGAGTGCGTGAAATAACCCCACTGGTTGTCCCGAAGGAAACGAGTGAGGTCACGATGGGCGGTGGACGTGGCTACCTTCACCTGAATACCTACAGCGGTATTCACAGCGGAGGTGTAAGGGATGCCTGCCGTTTCCAGCAGGCTAGAAATTTCAACCCAAGACGCTTTGTCCTGGATCGTAACGGGCAGCGGTGGGCGGGGCTTTTTGCCCGAAACTGCGGAACCCGCAATTTTAGGCGAAGCGGGTCTAGAGGGCGCTGGTGTCGTCTTTGGCACTTTCGCGCCATCGACATTGACAATTTTTTTGGAGGGCAAACTGCCTTCCGGATCTGATAAGGATTTGGAGCGCTGCTTGCGTGGTTTGCGGTGCGTGACGGTGGTGAAGCCATCGTCCGCAGGAGGGGCTTGCTCAGCAGGAGGATCTTGCTGAGCAAGCGGGTCTTGCTCCATATCGGAACCAGAATCGGAATCGCTATCGCTGTCGTCACTATCGTGAACGGGTGGGATGGGAAAATTGTTCCTTGCCTCGATCTTGGCATAGATTGAGGGAGCGGGCTTGGA
>MU158712.1:1557991-1643008 GCA_015888305.1 Antheraea pernyi
TAGTGGATTTTATTTTTTATTCATAATCTTGTGTTACTTGACTCTATATTGTGTAAATTTAGTGGTGTTTTATGTAATATAATTTGTTTATTGTGCATTAGAGAAGTGAATGGAAAATAATACCACGGAGCATGAATTCTGAGATGCCACAAAAACTCCATGGAAAGTTCTAACAAGATGGCCACCATCTTGTTAGTTCATTGAAATGAACGCAGCGAACTTGTAATAACATTACCTACTCAATAATAATTCAAATAAGATAGAGTAAATCGCGTATTTACGTCTATCTTCCCCTAAAACAACCGTTAAATATTAATAATTTTTGTTATGTCTATTTTTAGACTTCGGTGCCGTCGCCGTAAAGTAAATTTAAATTCGATCTTATTAAATGCGTGTTGCGCCCGCGCTTTTGTAATCGATCCTTTTTAGCTCCCGCACACATCGCGGTTCTCAGTAATATTTCGAGCCTAGGTCGTCCCCGCGCGGAGCCCTCGTGATATTATTTTCGCGATACAGTGACTCACCTACATCACTTGAACACACATATGAGATCATCTCTCTCACACACGTGCACATACATACACATGGTGGGAGGGTTTTGTTTTTTTCCCTTAACGAACTGAAAAAAAATACATGCATTGTTATAACGGTATAAATTAAAACGATTTTTGCACCACACTGTATCCTAAAAAGCATTGTTGTAAGTATACTGTGAACGTACCAGCTTTAGTCAGTTGACCCTACAATGGTTACTACAACCCATATCTAACCTAACCTCAAAAGACTGCAGTTCTGAGGCCAATCATAACAGATACCGCTCCATATGAAGACTATGTTAGAATTGCTCGTGTCTCAGCGCATATTGACAACTGCAACATTTGGAAAGGAACACAGACATAGTATTAATGCTTTGAGACAGGAATCAAAGTCGTGATTCCGCAGGAGTAACTTGGATATATTCTTTCATCTTTAACTTTCTTCTCCTCTATCTCATATATCAAATTATAAATCCATATTTCATCAAAATATTGGTGAATGTAAGTAATCGAAGACGGCGATACAAAAAAACAGGGAATTTGTTGTTACAATACTCGGAAATTTTTATCTGATAAATAAATTAAATATTCGTATATAGGTTACTACTCGTAACTTCATACTGTAATATTATGAAATCGTTATGTAGCTCAGGAACTTAAAATCCGTTAATTAGATACGCAATTTGTTTAAGAGTATCAAATATACTTCTTTGTCTAGTACTTTCACGGCTCCAAGAGAAAAGTTCTATCCAATCCTATTATTCTACAGCCTTATTATCTTATTGTACTGTGGCATGTGAATGAATAGGAGACCCCGTTGATAGACATTTACACTTGCATCTGTATATTGTTTTAATTGTGTGATGTCTTGTTCTAATGAACTTTCTCTTTCTTTATTTGCGTTCTAAATATTATTTCCCACAAAGATATTTACAAACTTAACACCTTTATAATATCTACCTTCGACCTACAACCTCGACCTAAAAGTTTTTGTTTCAAATATTCCACCAACGCGTAAATATGCAAAACTAAGGAGATCGTTATGAGTAAAGGGAGGAAATAGAAAGTACGTTTTCAGAGTATTGAAGATAAAATATTTAACCAACAAGCCGCATCATTAGACACCTATTATAGAAAATTTAACGCCACGGTTCATTACGCAAACCTCACACAATAGTCGGGTGTCGGATCCCGAATGAATAGTCACGGTTTGGAAATGACCTTACGCGATTGCCCTTACTGTTATATGAGAATTTATCGTGGCATTTACATTGACCGATACTATATTTTCTGAAACAAAGACAATCTTGAAAGAAATAGCGTTTGAGGATTATGGTAAAGAAAGTAGTTCAAATGAAGAGCAAACTACTGTTTATAAAAGGCTCAATAAGTTTTAGGAGTGTCAAATGACACAAGTAACAATTTATGAAGTAGAAATTTCATATAAAGTTGCACTCATCGCAATAACGAAGATTGTGGAAATAATGTCACAGTGAAAAAAAACAGTCTTGAATTCCAAGATGTTATTTTAGGAAAGCCCGTGCCTAATACGACCTAAATCTATACATATAAATAAAAATCAATTACCGAATATATGTAAATAAATCACTACAGAAAGGATTTCTGATTGTCAGGACAAGGTTTGTACGAAAGACAATATTTGAAAAATCATAAAGTGAAAAATGTTGGTTTAAAAAAACTCCACATAAAAAAGCGAGAGAATAAGTGTAATAAAATACAGTAGGGAGAACTTGAAAAATATTCTCAAGATTGACAATTGATCTTCAGTTGTCATTTTACTCCAGTACATGGTTGTAAAGGGAAAATTTGGTTTCATTTTATTCGTTAGTAAACCCGTGCGAAGTCGCGGTAAGCAGCTAGTTATTTATAAACTAGTTTTTTCCACTATCCCATCAGTCACAAATGTACTGAAGCCCCATTAGAATAAAGGATTAGAAAAATATGGTGGCAACTTAGTAGATGTTAATGATTTTCTTATCTTGATGATATCGTAATATTATCGGATGGTATAAAAGATCTTCGTCGTGACTCTAACGTGGTGTTGTGATTGCCTTTTCATTTTAGTAATCATAAGAGCGTTCGCATTAACAGCGCCATCTATACGATTCCCACGGTCGATCTTCACATTTCTCGTAATATCTGTATAGACCGCCAGTTGTCTAGACTACATTTTTATAATTTGTTATTGCGCACCACTTTCCAATGAACTGAATACGATTTCTTATGTATAGCGTATTATATATGTATAAATTTAATCCTAACTAATATTATAAATGTAAATTTGTTTATTTGTTATCTAACTATTCACCCGGTCATCATAAAATTGACCCATGAACTTTGTCAGTGGTAGAGGAAAAGAACATTCAGAATAAAAATAGTCTTCCTGAAGGATAGATTTGATCTACATTAACGCGAGGAAAACCGCGAGCAAAAGTTAATAATATTATAAACGAGAAAGTAAATATTTGTGTGTACTATTACTTTTTAACGGCTAGTCCTCTGAACCAAATGCGATGAAATTTGACATACAGGTAACCTGGCGTCTGGACACGACATAGGCTATAATTCGTCTTGATTTTAACGTAAAACACACAGTCGAGGTCACGGGAAATACTTGTAGATTAGATTTAATATATACAATTCCGTTTATAGTTCCACATCGCGGTATACACAACCACTCCGAATGTTATATTAAGTGCGTACTTTAACAGCATTCCACACGCTTGTCTTATAATAAATCTGGACACGAGAGAGGAATGATTCATGCGATCTAGGTTAGTCTATTTTGGTTAAGTTCGAGAGTCTAACACTAAAGAGATTGGTCTTTTAGTAAAACGCTGTCTTATTGCAATATCTATACTATATTAGTATATATTATATAATAATAATAATCTACACTAATATTATAAAGAGGTAAAGTTTGTGACGTTGTGAGGTTGTAAGGGGTAATCTCAGGAACTGGAGACAGTCTACGCGTCCCAGGTTGTTGCTCTTTAGCGGGAGGCCTAGGATCTTCTTTCTGGGCCGGCCGTCGAGGCGACATGCGGATTGCTTCGTCATCCCTTGTCCCCCATAATGGCGGTTACGGGTACCCATGGGGTTTAAGTCCGTGCGAGTCGGACATAACCCACTCTCTCCCCCGGGAGAGTGGTGTATCCAGTAGGATTTCCCCATGTAAAAAAAAAGGAACTAATGGTCCGATTTGAAAAATTATTTCAGTATTATATAGCTCATTTATCGAGAAAGGTTATAGGCTATGTATTATCACGCTAAGACCAATAGGAGCGGAGCACCGATGCAGAATGATACAAAATCGGGGTTATTTTTCCTCTTGAGAGCTTCCGCTGCGTGTTAGCGTGAGCCCAAAGTAACTATTCCACGCGGACGAAGTCGCGGGCAGAAGCTAGTAAATAATATTTTACTTTTTGGCTTAAATGTATGTAATAATGAGGTAAATTTGTGTAAGAATACTCTAGAGAACTTTTGAGTCAATGTCAGAATTCATTTAGCTGTCGTTTGGAACTTTTATCTTGCCTATGTTTATTTGTCTGTATGTGTTGTTTGTTTATGTGTTTGTTTATTTTCATGAAATTTGGTAATCTATTACCAATTTATACACTATAGTAACATATCACTGTATATTACAAAACAAAGTCCTCTGTCACGTCTGTTTGTATGTCTGTTAACGATAAACACAAAAACTACTGAACGGATTTACACCAGTAGATTAACTGATTCACGAGGAAAGTTTAGGTATATAATTTGTCATGTTTTTTTTATTACCAGGGCGGTATAATGTCCGTCGGGCCTGCCAGTGCGATATTTTATATATACGTATGTGTACATGTATATCGTACTTATAATAAAACAGTAAAGACTGAATTAGTACATTTAAGTTATTTGAGAAAAAGTACTGCAACACGCATTAGAATCGGTGACAGAACAATTTTCCATGGTTTTTAGAACTTTTGTCTGTCTGTATCACGCACAAAGTATTTAATTAGTGTTTCTTCTTAAGATTTCTAAAAAAATCTGTGATCGTTTATATGGTATAAAAATATCAATCGACAAACTATACGAGTATATACTTTTCGTGTAGAAAGTTTAATCAAATTCATTTGAGAATAAATAAAAACATTTTTTTTATATATGTTTAGTATTTCTAAGAATGTTATTGATCATTATTGTTACAGAGCGTAATAATTAAGGAACCTTAACATAAAAGTAGATATATAAAGTGACAAACAATATTTTTTAAACCGTATATTCATGATTTTGTATGACAAAAAATTGAAAAAAGGAAAGATATCTACAAACAGAATTACAGATTTATTAATAATTCACGTCCCTATTGCAACGACTAGACAAAAAATGATACGCTTTGATAATTGTCACTATAATAATCACAAAACACGTGAGTACAACAATGATGCTGTATGGAAATACCGGAAATGAGCCCATAATTAGGCACGGTGAGCAGGAATAATTAATCATTTTAGCGGTAAACCAAATCCTGTTTACAACGACAGTGTGTATTTGATACTTAATCTTGTCTTGAAGTGAAAACTTTTTCACCCGCGTTGAGGTGATTAAAATAAATTATCTATACACAACCTATTTCAATGAAATGTGTATTATTTAAAAAACGAATGAGAATATAAATAACAATTTTAGATATTTTTTTCTTATATTATAGGGGGCAAACAAACAGCCGGGTCACATGGTGGTAAGTGATCATCTCCGTCATAGACACAAGTAACACCAGGGGAGTCGCAAGTGCGTTGCCGGCCTTTTAAAGAAGAGTACGCTCGTTTCTTGAAGGTTTGTAGCTCGTATTGGTTTGGAAACACCGCCGCTGGGAGTCGATTCCACAGGGTCGAAGTACGAGGCAGAAATGACCTTGAAAACCTCACCGTGGAAGACTTCCACCCATCCAGGTGGTGTGGATGAAATTGCAGTTAAAGGTGGAATGTAGCGGCAGGTATATAATTCAAAACAACTCTTCTCAACACTCACCGTTGGAAGATGTGGAAAATATTTAAATTGTATAACGAAAAGAATTACCGCGTAATAAACGCGCGTAAAATCGCTGGTACAACTAGCTATAACTGAAGTAACAAGTTTATAATTAAAACCAAAACCTCAATTATCCTGTTCCAACCGATAGCTAATTTATAAAGCTCTTCCAAGATAACATACCGGATCATACGTTACCTGTAATTATGATAAGCCGAAATTTACCACCAGCCTGTGTGACTTTCCATTCATTCATGTGAAATTAATTGCGCCATTAAGACAAGGATCTTTTAAACGTAATGCCGTCGTATTTTCGTTTAACATGAAAGTGTAGAATAACCTTTTATTGTTTTACGATACGAGCATAATAGTTATAATATTATGATAATTACAGAGGAAATAAATATGTAACAGATAACAGAAATGATGATTATATTTGATAAAGTGAACGAAATAATTTGGTCTTTTATATTCTTTCACCGTTTTTCATTAAATAATCCATAATCTGACAAAATGCTTTGAAAAGAAAACTGCTCAGTTTTTTTTTTTTAGTATACATGACATGGTAGTAGGATATTTTTCCACCATCCTTAAGTTAAAAATCTATTATTAAGCATGTGAAATTGATTTAAGAGCCACGCTGTAGCTATTACTAGTTTCAGCATGAATGGGTCGGCTCATCCGGGTCAGTACCGCCCTCTCACAGAAAATCGACGTGAAGTAACAGTGCTTGCATTGGTGCGTTTCGTTCGGTCAGTGAGAGCGTCGAGGCCCACCTCCCTTCCCCCTTTACCATCCCCCATTCCCTATCCCCCCTCCCCCATACACAGGCTGGCAACGCACTTGCGACACCCCTGGTGTTGCTAGTGTCTATGGACGGTGGTGATCACTTAACATCAGTTGACCCACCTGTTCGTTTGCCTCCGTTTTATATAAAAAAATAATAATTTAGAAGTAGTAAAACTCGTATAAAGTTTGTCAGCGGAAGTATCACTGTCATACCTACCTCTGCAGTGAAGTATTAATGCTCTGACTTTTGTGTTTCGGTCACAATGGTACGGTTAGCCATACGTACTGGCACATGAGGTGGTCCTGCTTTCATTTTCAAAAGTAGCAATCTGTTTTAACTAACTTCAGGAATGTAATGCTTTTGAGCTTGGTTGACAGTTAGACACACAGTTATAGACTATATTTTAGTATCCGGAGGATCGCAATATAAAAAGTGATGTTTTGGTATCTACACTTAAAAACAATCTACAGGGACTTGGCGTGTTAAAATCTGCAATAAACTGTCACTTAAGATAAAAATTAAGCGGTTAATGCATGTAGTCAAAGGCTTATTTCTACAAAGAACTATGTGCTTTTTTGGTCGTTGCTTATGACATTGCAAATGGCAAAGTGCCCAAAAATAAGGAGCCCTATCTACGCAAAATTACACATCGAATGATCTCAGTCCTATGCCGATACATAGTTTTGATGTGATTAGGCATCAAAGGAACTGTATTTTAATCATATATTTAGATTTAAAATGTGTTACTCGAAATTGTCTGAAACTGTTTGAAGTAATAAAAAAAGTATCAAAACTATCCGAACGCAGTACCATTTCCACGTGGATAGCTACGAGTGTAACTAACTATAAAAGGCAACAGATCTATCTATACTGCGAACTAATTGCTCTCGCGCACAACATTATGCAGTTCAGTGCACTTAATGTGTATCGTGCGTTGGTATTTTTACATTAAGATAAATATATAATAAGCGGTATGAATCAACCGGGTCTGTTCTTTGAGATAAAAATGATTTTGTATGAATGACAAATTGTAATTATTATTCTTTTTATATAAAGAACCGTAAGTTGATTTTTAATGAGGAAGGTGAAATATAATGACTATTTTGTTTTTAAGGATACGTTCAAGTTCATTGAACGTTAAAGATTCGTTTCATAATTAGCATTATTGTAGACCAGTTTTGCTGAAATAGTTGATACCCCCTATTTCGTTTTCGAGAAAATGGATTCGTTATCTCATGAAAACTATGCGTTTTATATAGATCAATTATGGATCGGCATTAACTGTTTTATTGTAAAATTGTCATTAGTACTGACGTTACTTGCGTTCATAGGAAGTCCGCAGGGAGGGGGTGTGCTAAAAAGTAACAAATTTTTGTTCGCTGAACTGTTCCATATAAATTGAACCTCGCAGTGACAAATAGACTAATAAATCAATCGACGATAACACAACAAAAGATGGATACTCTATTTAGCAATACGATTAAATAAAAAACCGTAACTAATTCCAGCAAAATTCTATTCATCATTACAAAGAACAAAAATTATCTTGTACACCATAGAGTAACGAACCTGCGAGTAGTAAGTGTAAGCGGTTTCACAATTCTATGTTGTACACAGACGTTCATAATTTCTTCACCATACCATTTTAAAGAAATTACTTTCTATGCGGCCGCCGTCAAAAGATCCCACGTTAAATACATTTTAGAATTTTGTACATACTGTGAGGTGTTAAAAAAATAACACAATAAAGAATTCTCACGGTCCAAATATAAAAACATATGGGAATAAGAATGGGATGAGATCCTATTCAATGTTGAACCTGTGAGTTACCATGTATGGCTGGGACGACATAAAGTCTCCAGCGATTGCCGTCAGATTAAGCGATCCGTCAGAATTGACACTTAAGAGCATCGGTTTGCAAACTTTTAAATTACAGAACATCGAACACATGTCTTTTGTTTTATTGAGCATCTGATTAAAAATGATAAGAAATTAAAAACAGTGTATTCCTTCGGTATTATAACATATGTTACCACTACCTGACTTTATCTATACTTAATATTATAAAGCTGAAGAGTTTGTTTGCTTGAACGCACTAATCTCAGGAACTGGAACTGGTCCGAATTGAAAAATTTTTTTAGTGTTAGATAGCTCATTTATCGAGAAATCATTCTAATATTAATACCAATAGGAGCGCAGGACCAATGAAAAATGTTTCAAAATTGTTTTTTTTATTTGAGAGCTTCCGCTGCATAATCGGTAAATACTC
Organism: Antheraea pernyi; assembly: GCA_015888305.1. Taxonomy (NCBI): domain Eukaryota; kingdom Metazoa; phylum Arthropoda; class Insecta; order Lepidoptera; family Saturniidae; genus Antheraea; species Antheraea pernyi. The sequence continues at coordinate 1,566,624 of MU158712.1, forward strand.
CACGCGGACGAAGTCGAAGACAGAAGCTATGTGCTCATAATTTGAAAAGCACCGAACTGATTTTCATAATATTTTTTCTTATTATGTGTTTGTTCTTTAGTACCAGAATTTAATATATATTTTGTTACATGTTTACTAATATCATAAAGCGTGTAACAATCACAACACGTTACACATGTTTCGCTCCATCACGAAGCATCCCAAGATCGATGTTGACTCCGACTGATGCCAGCGATTTTATTTATTACTGCTTGTATTGCTGATGATAGTCCGAAAAGTCATCTATCTGACTGTAAAAGTCTCGTTGGATTCCTTTCAGTCGCTTAGTAAATTAACCCGAATAACAGACACTTTGATTTTATATACCTACACGTATATGTATAAACAAACTACAACATATACCACAACACGACAAACATGTTGTACCGACCCTACTTATGGGGGATAAGGGTAAGAAGAAGAAGATAATATAAATATAAACAAACTACAAGGTTAAGTTTATTTATACGCAAAACCTCGTAAGAAAAATGACATCAAAAGCTAAGCTATGTAGCCATGCGGGAACGAAAATGCTAAAACCAAAAAAATATATAAAAAGTAATAAAATTAAATCATAATAACTTTTTCTTTTTCTGTTCACAAACAATGTTAAACATATGTGCCCATATAATAACATCGCTTGACCTAAAACCATTTCCGGGATTATTTGAACGAAACGTTATTTTTTTAAATACAATTTTGTATAACATGCAACACAAGACCGCGATATAACGACCGAGGACTGACCACAACACCTGTTTGGGACGCATCAACCCGCGCGGTACAAAATATTTTTTGTTTTCAAAACACACATGTTATTTGTCAGCGAGACTCAAAATAAATATGAAATTTATAATAATACCATAAAGCTCAATATACTGTTTGTTTAACGCTCTAATCTCTAGAATTACCAGTCAGGTATGTTAGATTGATGAAGGTGTTGCTTAACTCCTGTAACACGGCAATGTGACTACACTGTGCCTGATGGTAAGCACATACAATCGAAAAACAATGGTGACTACCGAGAGTTCCGTTATCCCTCGCCGGTCGCCGCTGTCATGCCGGCCTGCGTGAGCGAACAACCTCCGTCGGTGTTCAGAGGTGACCAGTGTTAACCATCTCACCGGCACTCGAGCCATGGCGTAAGTCACTACTGGATATGCATGAGCTCATCCTCAAACGCGATGCGCAGAACGAATCACTATTACGGACTTTTTCGCTACATGCATGGTGGTCGCGACCCAGTCGGGCTTTAAAACCCTACCGCCCGCTGTCGCCATTGCCTCGTTCGTTACTCAGCAGGGTGCACCACGTGCAGGTGAGGTTGACGTGAGTGTCTCAAATGAGATAATGAGATGTAGTAGCGGCAAAACAATTCCAGGCGGAAGTGCAAAGTAACGTCCACTCCAATATTCAGTCAGATTGGACATAATCTTCTTTGAATTGTATAGCTTACTACTGATCCTCTCCGACTTCTCATGGCAGCAATGTATTAATGTGGTGTTATAAGTTTCTAAACTAGCATTTTGCAGAGGCCACAGGTGAATATCGGAAGATAGACTGATATGAACGTCCCGGCTGATGAACATTTTTTAATAACTTGAACAGGCTTGACAGATACATGTATTTTGCTACTTTTATTTTCATAAAAACTAAGAGATAAATACCGAATTAAGGTATATTATAAGTAAGTTGCAACTTTGAGAATCACTGATCTAAATGAGGCAAGTTTTAGGCTTTTTTTATGTCAAAAGGAGGCAAACGAACAGTTGGGTCACCTGATGTTAAGTGATCATCGCCGTCCATAGACCCTAGCAACACCAGGGGAGTCACAAGTGAGTTGCCAGCCTGTGTTTGGGGGGAGCAGGAGGGGGAAAGTGGAGGTGGGTCTCCGGCGCTCTCACTGACCGAACGAAACGCAATAATGCAAACACTGTTACTTCACGTCGGTTTTCTATGAGAGGGTGGTACTACCCCGGACGAGCAGACCCATTCATGCTGAAACTAGTAATAGCTACAGCGTGGTTCTACCACTCATAAAATGTTGATATTTTATAGTTCATCAAAATCATAGAACCTATATAAAATCTTTACTCTGTTCATAAACAAATCGCCAAATAAAATAATGTGAGCTTTACTTTTTTATTCGTGATCGCAAAAGAAATCAACGCAACGTCTCACGAATATTATTCACGATTCCAATAAAAAACTATAAAAAAATTTCACACCGAAATGCCAAACGAGAGATGATATCGCGAATGTATCGTGTAAATCCTTTTAAGAGCTTTTAAATATTTCACCAATAAAAATCTTAGCGCGTTTTCGTTCGATACGTCGTAAAATCTGTTTTGTATGGTACTTCGCTTTACATTGTTAACAAAATTTGTTTTTTGTTTATTATATATATATATAAATGGACGTTGGTACTGTTGGTTTAGTTGGTATATCTGAAATTGTTAACAACAATCATGAAAATTAGCAAACGTGTTTATTTATGGAAAAAGGTTTTTAGGCTACATTATACTCGTCTCTGCTTGTAATTAGACTATATTTAAATATTATTAAGTTTTATATTGATTTTTTTTTTATATCATAGGAGACAAACGAACTCGTGGGTCACCTGATGTTAAGTGATCACCACCGTCCATAGACACTTGCAAACACCACGGTAGTCGTAAGTGCGTTGCTAGCCTGTATTTAAGGCAGGTGGGGGAAGGGGAGGGGTGAGGTGTGGGGAGAGGGGTGAAAAAAAAGGGGAGGTGGTCCTCCAGCGCTCTCACTGACCGAACGGAATGCAACAATGCAATCACTTCACGTTGGTTTTCTGTGGGTCGGGTGGTAGTACCCCGAGCGAGCCGACCCATTCATGCTGAAACCAGAAAAAGCTTCAGCGTGGCTCTACCACCTATCAAAAACTAAACACGGACGAAGTCGCTGGCAGTTGCTACTAACATATATTTGTGTGATGCAAAAAAAGACGCATTATCAAAAATATTTAAAATCGTTTCGAATGTTGTAACAGTACTGCTTCCTAAATAGCTTGCTGAAATATTATGTCTACATTATGCAAGTGTACCAATAAAAGTAAGCATTCTGGTGTCTAAAGCCAGAGATTTATGGTAATCTTTCTCTGGAGATAATTTTCCTAAATAATATAATTAAGTGCTATCTAATATCTAAATCTAAATATGGATAGGCGACAATATTAATATTCAGAAAGATAAAAAGGTGTGAGCTTACGACCACTTCTGTGATGTTTTTTATAGCACCAAACATACAGGCAGCTCAACTGATGGTAAATTGTTACCGTCGCCTATGGATAACTGTTGTGTTATCCACCTTGAAGAGCGTGTTTCAGTATAGTTTTGAAGAGCCCCATGTTATAACCCTGAGGGAAACCCGTATTGCGTAACCCATTCCACAACACTAGGGTACACATAATGAAGGTTCTAGAAAACCTCAAGGTTGTGGCTATTTTGCTACACTTTAAGGTGTGCAGGTGAGCAGCCAGACAGCGACGGGAAGTGCGAGTTTGAAACGGCGAAGAAGGCACTATGTCAAAGAGTTCTTCAGAACATTCTCCATTATACATACGCTAGAGCACATATAGACAACCAAAACCTCTGCGAGGTTCTAAAGCCTCTAGACTACGTGTTCATTCGGGATCGTCGACAATGCGAACAGCACGCCTTTGCACCTTTATAAAGCTTACACTAATTGTATATAAAACATATATATAAAACTTGTAAAAATGGTTGAGCAGCGATACCATTGCAACAGCTATGCGGTTTATTTCCCAATTAACTATACCGAAATCTATAAGATACGATGATTATCTGTATAGTTTCGTAACATTTAAAACATGCGATAGCATCAGAAACTTTATTGAACCTACAATTATCGTATCGCTGATAAATTCCCTAATTAACTTTAAAATATTAATCAAGTTTCGAGAGGCAGCTGTACGGTTCTATGAATATATGTAATTCCTACATCTGCGTCGACGCCAGTTTTGTACAATTTATGGAATGTTTATCAACCTGTTCTACCTTTATTGATATAAAACACCTGACGGTCATCACAACTAATGTTGAATATCGATATATCAATTACTGCAATGTTTAAAATTATCCGTACGATTGCCCTTTAACTGTATATTCAATATGTACTGTAGTTTAATTTGAAGAAGTTATTGAAGTTACATTTCTTTTGGCGCGTTAGGGAAGAATTATGAGAGTAAATGTTTACGATGCGCGCGCACAACATCACGAAAAACCGACACCCTGAAGTTATTACGATGCGCGCGCACACCGTCACGAAAAACCGACACCCTGAAGTTAGCTATAGTCAACTTTTTCTATTGTTGGTGTCGTTTTTTCTACAAATGTAGAATAAGGCGAAAGATAAAATTTTTGAAAAGATTTTTATCTTGTTACGCCAAAGAAGTACAACTTCTAACGCGTGTACATAAGTACACACATACTTTTTTATCTTAGTATTGGCTGCCCGCGACTTCGCCTGCGTTTATGTATTTAGAAATATTGTAGGTAAGATTGAAAACGATGGCTTATTTGATAGCGTGTTCGGCACTGCGTCGATAGGCGTAGGTTCGAGTCCTTGCAACTGAGTCAGAGCTTTCCGTGAAGGGAATCATCGTGTTGAAGCCATATCATGGTTGTAGGCATTTTTCTAGCCCCACCAGTTTGTAGTACCGGCCAGATTAAAACCTGTTGTCAAACACCAAAGTGTGTGTTCTAGTAGCTACATTTGAGAGTAAAACCTGTCGCCAAGAACCTATAGATATATTCCGACAGCGGCACTTGAGAGCCAATCCCTCTAGGCTTAAGGCGTTTGCCATCATATACCAAATCGTAATTTAAAATCGTATGAGATTGTAATCAAACGCTATAAAGTATAAAAAAGAATATTATGGCATAAATATATAAAAGACAGTATTAAAAATGTATAATTTCAATTACAGAAAATCCACACAAACGTCACACTTAATCTGATACCAAATACTGTTTAAATAATCAAAACGAGTATTATGCGATAATGTAATTTATGTTTATGCTGACATAAGAATGAGTCTAAAAGAGATGAATATAAATAAGTGTGTGTGTACTTATGTACACGCGTTAGAAGTTATTCTTCTTTGGCGTAACAAGATAAAAATATTAACAATTTTTTTTATCTTTCGCCTTATTCTACGTTTGTAGAAAAAACGACACTAACAATAGAAAAAGTTGACTATAGCTATCTTCAGTGTGTCGATTTTTCGTGACGGTGTGCGCATCCTAAAAATTTACTCTCATCATTTTTCCCTAACGCGCCAAAAGAAGTATAACTTCAACAAAGAAAACTATAGACGGTGAGACATCTTTGCGACCTTCCAAGAATGACTAGCGTAATAGCTACTCAGTAAACTAGCAAATACGGAGATATTTTAACAGGTTATAAACCATTTATTATGTCTGTATAATCGAATTAAATGGAGACGAGGTCTTAAAGAATCAAATACTTTTTTTTAAGATATAAAGCTAAAAGATTTGACCATATCACAACATGATGGTCAACATAAGTATTGTCAACATAAAAAAGTACTTGTGGAAAGATAAATAGGCCGTAAAATACGATAAACTATTATTATGAGTAGTGGAACATAAACGAGCGTCCCGGGAGGTGCGAGATAACATCGTGATGGAGCGACGTCCTCTTGGGAGACGCAAGCGCACATTTGTCAAAGAACAAATAACGCAGACACGGACTTTTAATCAACTTTGAATACTTTATATTTAACTATTATTTCACTTAACTGACCACTTTATCATTTTAAAATATAATGTTTGTTTATTGCAATGATAATTTGCACAATTAAATTACGCCCAAATAAAATCGGCTGAGTGCCTTTATCGCTCGCCTTAGTAGTCCGGTGAAGCTGTTAAGACCTTGCTAGGTCAATAGCGTAGTCAGTTCGAGAAAAAAAAAGTGATAAATTACTATTAATACTATTTATACTAACATATGTTATGTATATGTCTATTATTTTCTACATGTGGGAGGCTGACGTTGTCCCGCCCTGAGAATTAAAAAAACTTAGACAAATATATACCTAAATCTACCTCTTTATCTACTGGTGAAAACCGCATGAAAATCCGTTCAGTAGTTTTTGAGTTTATCTCGAATAGACAGACTTGCGACTCCCCTGGTGTTGCTATTGTCTATGGACGTTGGTGATCACTTAACGTCAGGTGACCTACCTGTTCGTTTGCCTCCTATGATATAAAGAAACGTGGCAGAGGACTTTCTTTTATAATACGTAGTGATAACAATGAATGAATTGAATTATATGAATTACGTATAACTTTAATTTTATGGCGATATACTAACAGACTCTTGATAATTTAACACTAAAAAGACCAGAGAAGATTTTCAAATTATTAAGAGTTCAAAATAAAAAGGGTATAAATAACCAAGAGAAAAGGAGAAGGAAACAAGTAACCATAGCTGGAGATTATTTATTATAACTATTTGTACAATTAATCACAAATTTTCATTTTGAAAAAGTAGATGAGTTGCACAGTCTCAATACAAAATAAAAATATTAGTTATACATAAGCTTATATATGCTATATTACGCGTCATTAGATTGACTCAAGCCGCGCAAGCGTAATACGGTCGCTCACGCTTACTAGCATGTCATGCCGCGAAATCATAAGTTTATCTCCTGCCAAAAAAATACCGCTCAACTCGCCTAGAGAAGATTTCACTTCAAAAAATAATTACAAAGAAAATGACTATTTTATAGATTTACAATAAACACAATTAATATCTGTCACTTTGTATAAAAAATAATACATAGTAAAAGAATAATAAAATTGATCGTATTTAAAAAGAAAGCACGCATACACACAAATAGCACATATACATAAACCAACGCATTAAAATTTTAAACACCAATTTAGAAACAAACGGCTCTGCAATATTTAATACATTTATAATAAAACTAACAAAAGAAACATGTTTCTTAGTTCGTTGTCGTAGATGAAATGCAATGTGCCAGTTAATTTTGTTATCGAGTTCTTTTTTATTCCATCTCGTGACTGTGTCTGAGATATGCAAACTGCGATTAACTCGAATACTTTTTTGATTATTTTGACACAGACGGAAACCCGTGTATACATTTGTTTTTGACAGTTCTAGGAATTAATTTATGCATCTTTATAACATTTCAAAACAGTATAATTGATTATTGTCTTCACGAATATGTGTTTTATAAATATAATGCCATACATGTTAGAATAGAATGTTACTTTATAGATAACATTTTTAATAATATATAAAGAAATAGATTTAAAAAAAAACCATAACAACTCTTTAGGCGCGTCGGACGGTATTTTTTGGCGACCTGTGTACATGTAATATTGATATTTTGCTGCTCTTCATATGTTCGATTGATTAATAAACTTTATAAAAATGTATATAATTGTTGTTCCGTGTCCGTATGCATATAATTATTGTGCAGATGTGAAGACCAGACAAATGTTAATATTTTCAATATAAAAATTATGACATTTTAATAATTCACACTACAATTAATTTGAAAATTTTAAAAGAAAAGACAGTTGTTCTATCGTTTCTACTTCTATTGACAGTCCTTAATTTAAATCATTTTGCGGTTTTTGTTGAATGGTGGTCTTTGTTTAGCACCAATATTGGTTCTGGTTACTACGATACAATAGGCGTTTCTAACTTTTCTGATGGAATAACTTATATTATTTAAATCTATATGTGCATAGGAATTAATGGCCACGCAACACAATTGCAGCCAAAGATAGAAATAAAATAGCGGATTCATCTATAAGACATAAAAAGAAAGAACACGTCTATGAATTAACTGTAATTAGGTTGTTTTTTGTACAAAAACTTTTCGCAAGGAAATCAGTTTCGTCAAAACCTCAGACGTGTTAATGAACTGGTGTAGCCTGCAAAAACAACAGTGGACGGTAAAATTTAAATATAACCTACCAGTTCAGCGTCGTTTTTTGTTCTATTTTATATATCTGAGCCTTTACAACATTAGAGCTATATAGAGGTCAAATTTTAAGGAATGTATTGTATGTATTGTATGTAATGTATTGTATGAAAGTAATGTATGAAAGGAATTTAAGTGGACTCTAAGTGTGTTTCTTCATTATTTTTTGGAAGGTTAGTTTCTTATTTTTAGATTCTCAAATTGTCTACATTCATTACATTAAGTTTTTTAATTATTAAGTTGACAATAATTATTGCAAAGTTGAAAACAATGTCAAATTTTATAATTTTGTAGGTGGTAGAGCTACGCTGAAGCTATTACTGGTTTCAGCAAGAATAAAAAAGCGACCTTGCAGCGGCCCGCTGCGCCGTATGTGCCGACGCCGGGAGGCCCTCAGGGCACGTGATGGGGGGCCGAAATTGCAGGCCCCCCACCACCAAGGGTAGGGATCTCCCGGTAGTGGGAGTAATTCCCAAGGTGGTGGCCGCCAGGCAGGAGGAAATTGATATGGACCAATAATGGATAGGTCCATATGCAATTTCCTCCAGGCGAACCTCAACCACTGCGCCGCTGCACAGGACTTACTCGTGCAGTCAGTGGCGGAGTGGTGTATCGGGCTCGCGGTCGCCACGGAGCCTTACTACGTTCCCTCCCAGCCGCAATGGGCTGGGGATCGGAACGGTTCCGTGGCAATCGTGGCGGGTCGGGGTTCGTCCCTGGCGGCGAGGGAAAGCGGGGCCGGGTTCGTGACGGCCGTCTGGGGAGAGTACGCCATTGTGGGGGCGTACTTCTCCCCTAACAAGCCCCTGAGGGAGTTCGAGGCGTATCTCGGCTCCCTGAAGGGAGCTGTCAGACGGCTGTCGCCGCTCCCCGTGGTCTTCATGGGGGATTTGAATGCTAAGTCGAGGACCTGGGGAGCGGCAGTCACGGACCTGCGGGGCATGGCCGTCGAAGAGTGGGCAGCCGAGTTAGGGCTGTCCCTCCTCAACCAGGGGAGCGTCCCCACGTGCGTGCGATGGAACGGGACGTCGGTGGTGGACGTCTCGTTCGCCACCCCGTCCGTCGCACGCCGTGTCCGGGGGTGGAGGGTGCTTGAGGAGGAGGAGACCTTATCGGACCACCGATATATCAGGTTCGAGGTCTCCTCCTCCCAAGCCGGAATTGGCACCCGCCCCCGGAGGGGCGCGAAGTTCCCCTGCTGGGCGATGAGCCGCCTCAACCGAGAATTAGCGGAAGAGGCGGCCATCGTCCAGGCGTGGGCCATGCCCCCTCCCACAGGGGCTGACGTCGACGCGTCCGCAGCCCGCCTCCGTGGAGCCCTCACGGAGGTCTGCGACGCGTCGATGCCGCGGAGCGTACACCGCCCAGACAAACGGGCGGTGTACTGGTGGTCGCCGGAGATCGCCGATCTCCGGGCGGCCTGCTCCGCGGCCCGGCGGCTGTTCGGGCGCAGCCGCCGACGCCGGCACCGGGACCCGGAGGCGGAGGCCCGGCTGTATGGCAGCTACAGGGAGTGCAGGAAGACCCTGCAGGCTGCCATCAGCCGGGCGAAAGAAGCAGCATGGGAGGAGCTGCTCCAGACGCTGGAGGGGGATCCATGGGGGCGCCCGTACAGGATCGTGCGCAAGAAGCTGCGATCCTGGGCGCCCCCGGCGACGGAGACCCTCCGGCCGGAGGTGGTTGCGAGGGTCGTGGGAGAATTATTCCCCGACCCTCCGATGCTACCGGCTCCTCCCATGCCTCCGCCTCGGGAGGCAGTCGAGGAGGTGCTCGACGGGCCGCCCCCTCCGATAACGGAGGAGGAGATGGGGAGGGCAGTCGAGCGCCTCCTCAACCGGCGTAGAGCGCCCGGCCCTGATGGGGTCCCGGGTCGGGTGCTCGGCCTCGCCTTGGGCCAATTAGGGGGGTGGCTTCGGGAGCTGTTCGACCGGTGTCTTTCGGTCGGGCAGTTCCCGAAGCCCTGGAAGCTTGGGCGGCTCTGCCTTATGGAAAAGGCAGGCCGCCCTCCGGACTGCGCGTCCGCGTATCGGCCCCTCGTCCTGCTGGACGACGCCGGGAAGGTGCTGGAGAGGATTATCTCCTCCCGGGTCGTCCAGCACCTAGAGGGCGTAGGGCCTAATCTGGCGGATGCGCAGTATGGCTTCCGGGCAGGGCGTTCCACGGTGGACGCCCTGTGCCTCCTGAAGTCGCTGTCGGCAGAGGCGACCTCCCAGGGGGAGAGGGTTTTGGCGGTGTCCCTTGACATCGCCAACGCCTTCAACACCCTGCCGCATGGGGTCATACGGGAGGCGCTCCGATATTTCGGAGTGCCCCCCTACCTGCAGCGGGTGCTGGAGGCGTACCTCGAAGATAGGGAGGTCGCCTACGTAGACGGCGACGGGCGTATGGTGCGGCGGGCCACAAGGCGAGGGGTTCCACAGGGGTCGGCCTTGGGGCCGCTCCTGTGGAACATGGGCTACGACTGGGTGCTCCGCGGCGTGCTCCCATATGGAGCACGCCTCATCTGTTACGCGGACGACACCCTAGTCGTAGCCCGGGGGGGTGAATGGAAGGAAGTGGAGCGCCTGGCCACGATGGCCACAACCCTCGTGGTCGGGCGCATAAGGAGGTTGGGCCTCAGGGTGGCCCTCGAGAAGACCGAGGCCCTACTCTTTCATGGGCCTCGGCGGGGGCCACCTCCTGGGGCTCACATTGTGGTGGAGGGAGCCCGGATCAGGGTGGGGACCCAGATGAAATATCTGGGCCTCACCCTGGACGGGCGCTGGCGGTTCGAGCCCCACTTTGCGGGGCTCGGACCGCGAATTTCTGGGGCGGCGGCGGCACTCGGCCGGTTACTCCCCAACGTGGGGGGGCCGGGCGCCGGGTGCCGCCGACTCTACATGGGAGTCGTGCGGGCGATGGCCGCCTACGGGGCACCAGTCTGGGCTGATGCCCTCGGTGCCGCCAACGTGCGTGCGCTCCGCAATGCGCAGCGCACGGTGGCACTGAGGGCAATCCGGGCGTACCGGACGGTGTCCTCGGCGGCGGCCTTCACGCTCGCCGGCTCCCTGCCCTGGGAGCTGGAGGCAGGAGTTCTCGCCGCCGTGTACGAGTTCACGGCGGCGAGGAAACGAAGGGGGGAGCCTCCGGCTCCCAGGGAGGTAGAGGCGGAGAGACGGCGTCTTAGGGGGGACGCTGTAGAAAGGTGGCAGCAGGACCTGGCCGGGCGGTTTACAGTGGACGCCGTCCGCCCAGTCCTGCGGGAGTGGACTGCCAGGGAGTGGGGCTCCCTGACGTTCCGACTGGTGCAGGTACTCACCGGACACGGTTGTTTCGGGTGGTACCTGCACCGGATCGCACGCAGGGAGCCGACGGCCGCCTGCCACGAGTGCGGCGCTGAGGAAGATACCGCGCAGCACACGCTGTCTGAGTGTGCTGCGTGGGGGGAGCAGCGCCGCATCCTGGCGGCGGCCGTGGGAACGGACTTATCGCTGCCGAGCGTGGTTTCGGCCATGCTCGGCAGCGAACAGGCTTGGCGAGCGATGGCCTCCTTCTGCGAGGAGGTCATCTCGCAGAAGGAGGAGGCGGAGAGGGCCCGCGAGGCAGACCCTCAAAGTGGCCGTCTCCGCCAAAGGAGGACAGGCAGGAGGAGAAGGCGCTTCGCCCAACTCCTCCTGCCACCGTAGCCGGACCTGAGGGGATGGGCCGGGGGGCCCATCTCCTCATTGCACGGGTCCGGCGGACGAGGGGGGGCAGCCGGTGTGTACCCGGTCTGTCCCTCTATAGGTAGGAGCCCGGCGGTCACCTTCCGCCGGGCGGACCGTGGGGGCGGCTCTACAAGGTTGATTAGCTTGAACGATCCCTTGCCGCCCCCACAAAACGGTCTGTCGGTACACCGTGGGGTTTTAGTCCGTGCGACTCGGACATAACCCACCCTCTCCCCCGGGAGGGTGGCGTATCCATAAGGGATTTCCCCACGTTAAAAAAAAAAGGTTACAACCACACGTATTTTTATGTACAAACGGATATTAAGCATACGAATGCTTTAATGCTCACCACGTAATGGGAGTTCCGATCGAACCGTCGACTTGAGCGGTTGTCCGTTTGGCTGCGCGCGCTAAGTTCGATTTTAATACTCGTGATTTACTGACGTCAGTTATTGTTTGTTTCGATCCGGCACACCTGCGTTTTACAGGTGCGCTGCACCTGCGTTCTTTTTCTTGGAACTGAGTGAGACCTTTCCTTGTATTTATTTATTGCTTTATCTATTTCTTGGTATATTTATTTATTTACTCTTTTGTTTATCTATTTATTTACGTATTTCTTTAATTCTTCAGTGATTTATTTTTAAATTTATTTTCTTTTATTGTTTGTTTATTTAAGTAGTCTTATGTTATTTTTCCCCTGTCTCGCTCAGGTACTTATTTGCGTTGTTTTCCTATTTTGTTTAGTTTTAAACAGCTCCCTTTGATCCGGACTCGGGATAGTCCCCTAAATTCATTAAGGCGTGCCCCCTGCCCCTCTGGCAGGAAGGTTTCACATGTCTTCCTCCGCCCCACTCCCCTCCTCAGGCCCCGGTATGGCCGCTGAACAAGAGATCACTCTCTTAGAGACTGAGCTCATTAGCCTCCGCGGCTTCATAGCCGCTATCTGTCCTCGTCTCGTAGACGATTACGATGCGTACGCTGCAAAGCGTCGCACCGAGCTCCCTCATTCCTCGAAGCCCGCTCCCTCGATCTATGCCAAGATCGAGGCTTCCAACAACTCCCCAACCCCAGCCGATCGCGATAGCGATGACTCCGACTCCGACTCCGGCTCCGACATGGAGCAAGACCCTCCTGCTCAGCAGGATCCCCCTGCCGAGCAAGCCCCTCAGGCTGCGACGTGAAGTAACAGTGCTTGCATTGTTGCGTTTCGTTCGGTCAGTGAGAGCGCCGGAGGCCCATCTCCTCTCCCCTCCTCTCTCTCCTCTCCCTCTTTCCCCCAAAGGGTGGCAACGCACTTGCGACCACTTTGGTGTTGTTAGTGTCCATGGACGGTGGTGATCATTTAACATCAGGATCACCACCTGTTCGTTTGCCACCTATGATATAAAAAAAAGTAATAAGGAATATATATTATCTTCTACATACACACTATATAGACATAAAAATAATGTAAATCTAACGTATCTGTACTTTGTGAAAAAAATGTTGTAAGTATATTGGAATAAGGAATAAAATACATTTCAATCAACTTTAGAAATGTCTGTTTATATGTCTGTTTGTATGAACACGCATGGCTGCTAAAGTACTGCGTTCACAATAAAACCTCAACAAGAAAATCATGAAGTATATCCTCGAGTAACATTTAAATTAAGTTTCAATAAAATCGATTCACTCTATCAAAAGTTATTGTAATTTTAATGACGACGCGACTCAAGCACGAGAGAAAAGTAAATAATTAAATGGATTTAATACCTGCAGATGCTTGATGCTTTGAATGGTTACTGTTTTCTTACATTAGGTACCACGCGGACGGAGTCGTGGATACAGCTAGTGATAAATATGTATTGTATAATCCTGTTTAAAAAAGCGTTTTTTTTTATATTATAGGAGGCAAACGCACGGGTGGGTCACCTGATGTTATGTGATCACCACCATCCATAGACACTTGCGAACACCACCGGAGTCGCAAGTGCGTTGCCAGTCTGTGTTTGGGGAAGGAGAGGAAGAGGAGGGGAGGTGGACCTCTGGCGCTCTCACTGACCGAACGAAACGCAACAATGTAATCACTGTTACGTCACGTCGGTTTTCTGTGAGAGGGTGGTTTCTACTCCAGGCGGGCATGCTGAAACCAGAAAAGCTTCAGTGTGGGTCTAACACCTACAAATATATATGAAGATAAACGAAACAAATGTTTAATATGGACACAATTGCGATAATGTATTAATATATTAAAACTATTGTATATATATTTATAAACCATGTTAATACTACTAACTTAATACTAAACGTTCCCGGCGGTTTCGTCTGCGATATCGCACGTTGCGCCATACAACCAGGTCACACTATTAATAAATTCTCTAACGTACTTTGCAATCTAATATGTATGCTTTGCATAATAACTGCTCCACTCCTTATGAGTCCTAGCGTATTATTAAATAGGCTAATAATCTTCTGGTAATAAATATTACTAATATTATAAAAGTGAAGGTGAGTTTGTTTGTTGATTTGTTACTCTTTCACATCTTAATTACTCAAGCCATTACCATGAATTTTAGGATAAACATTTTCACTAGTATAGAGAAGTCCATAAATAAAGAAAAATAATATAAAAAGCCTGTTTATTCCAAAAACCAAGGAAGTACATTAGTTACAATAAATAAGTTATAAAAAAGTAATGTTATTAAGCTAAGTTATATTATAAGTGACTAGCCTCTGCCCGCGACTTCGTTCGCGTGAAATAGTTACTTTGAGCTAACGCTAAAACGCAATAGAAGCTCTCAACAGGAAAAAATACCCCGATTTTGAAATATTCCTCAATGGTGCTTCGCTCCTATTTGTCTTTGCGTGATGATATATAACCTATAACCTTCCTCGATAAATGAGCTCTATAACGCTGGAAGAATTTTTCAAATCGGAATAGTAGTTCATGAGATTACCCCCTACAACGTCTCAAACTCACAACGTCACAAACTTTACCTCTTTATAATATTAGTATAGATTATAATCTATTTGGTTTGGACCTCTCTCAGGTAAAGGCCTCCTCCAGCTCCTGTCATGTATCTCTGTTTTTCGCTGCGTTGGGCTCATCTGTTGCTATTTTACGAAGGTCGTTTGACCATCTTGTGTTAGGTCTACCTATTTTTCTTTTTCCAATTGGACCCGTCTACATCGTAGCAACTTTAGTCCACCTTTCCGGTTGGATCCTTGCAACATGTCCTGTCCATAGGGTAAAAGTACATACGGTACTTTTATCCAGAAAAAAAAAATACTCCAGAGAGATAGATCAAATCTACAACAACTCGATTGAAGCCGCGAGCAAAAGCTAGTATACAACTAAGGAACAAAAATATTTTAATCTGACTAGCAGTTTAGAAGATTTATCGCGTACTGTAAAGACCTTGCCAGGTCAATAGCATAGTCAGTTCGAAAAAAAAAAAAAAACTCACCACGTAATGACTGAGCTCCATATGTAACTGCCGTCTGCTCTAAGTGTTACATGTTGAAGTCTTCAGCAATATATTTAACTGCTCTGAATATAGCCTCCGGCTTTACGCATATTTGATATAAAAAAGTTAAAATATAATCAAAGGAATCTAAAATTGATATTTATTTATCTCTAAGTAGCCTCGATATCATTACATAGTATAAAACAAAGTCCCCTACCGCGTCTGTCTGTCTGTCTGTTCGCGATAAACTCAAAAACTACCGAACGGATTTTCATGCGGTTTTCACCAGTGAATACGTTGATTCATGAGGAACGTGTTAGTGTATAATTTAGTTAATAAAGGATTTTTTCATAATCAGGGCGGAACAACGTCTGCCGGGCCCGCTAGTTATACATATAGTGCAAGACGAATCAATACCAAACTTTCCATTTGATCGCTGTAACTAGGATCCCTTACTCTATAACCCTTATTATATCTCTCTAAATCAAGAAGTATAAATAATAAACTCTTTTTTAATGAATTTAATTTAAAGTATATCTATAATAAATTTAAAATTATCAATCAATAATAAATACTTACATTATGTAAACACTACAAAACAACTTTGCAACTGCGGAGAAGCGTTTTAACTCTTATCTCACCCTTTAGTGATAAATTATATGAGTCCTTTTAATGGCTCGTTATCGGAACACTTAAAGCGTTGTTTTGTGCACGCGCAGACTCTTCAATGATCAAGCGCTTATTATCGAAAATATTTATTATTAAACGCATATTTGGAATTATCAAGACATGTCCGATAAAAAGGTGATGAACGGTATTGAAGTGCGATTATCATATACTATGTGTAACAACATCCATAGGAGCACGCAAACAAACAATAAACAAAAACTGTATCCCCTTTAGGCCCGGAGAAGGCACAGTCGACAAGAGTCGCAATAATTTCAAAGTTCGTTAAATATCTTGAGATTAATGATTGCGTGTTTTACGAAATCATCAATAATCAATCAATCAACAATTAATGCGCCATAGGTTAAAAAAAAAAAAAGTTTATATATATTGAGTGCAGGCCCCTTAAGTCTATTATAGTGACACTCTTTTCAATATCCTCCAACACCTGTCAAATATATGCATTGAGATTGACAGAAGGCAATTCCGACTTCCGCTTCAGAACACAACGAAAGGACTCGCTTCCACGACCGATACCCTCAAACATCTCCTATATATTAAAAGACAAAACAGTTTCTTTGTAGTGTTATTTTTGACAACCACTTTTTCAGATTATTACTGTCATTGTATCGTAGGTACTAATATTACATGTGTCTTGAGATAATTTAATTTTCTAACAAGATGGTAGAGACTCCTTCCTTAGCAAGGTCTTAACAGCTTCACCGGACTAACTTAAGGCACTCAGCCGATTTTATTTTGACAACTAGCCTAAGGATGCACGGCACACTTCGGCTTGGGCTGTGCCGGCTTGGGCTGTGCAATGCAGACTGACTGACTCATGCAATTCGCGACCTATCTGAATTAAAAAAATTATTAATTCGTTACAGTAACTAATGCATGTTACACAATACGTATAATCAGCCAGTCTGTCAGGAAAACCAATAAACGCTCTGAAGGCACTGTAACTATTTATCCGGGCAGAGCTTCGCCTTACAGTAACTTCCACATAGGAATGCGTGCAGATCAGTGACATCTTGCCCTTTATATGCTGAACTCCCACCAACCGGGGTGAATAATGAATAGCCGACCAATAGCGTTCGAGGTCATTAGTAACACCCCCGACAAAGTCAATAGCGCGGTATCGCAGGTCAATAGTAGTTCCCCGGGTGGCGTTGTAGTCTCGCCTCTCGGATATGTCATACCGGTACCGGACGTAGTCATTAACATGCACTAAAGACTAAAATGATACGGACGCCCGGACAGGGGCTTGAACCCTGGGCCCTTGAATTAAAAGTAAAAGCATTGGCTCTACCGACTGAGCTATCCGGGCGAATTGTCCAGGGAGTTTTTGTAATATCTCAGGATTCATGCTCCTTGGTTTTATTGTATATATACATCACTTATGCACGATAATCAAACTGCATTACGTAAAACACCACCAATATTACAAGATCAATAACACAATAACGCAAGATATAATAAGAATGTAAGTGTAACGAGTCTGTACACATTTGAAAATAAAATGTTGCATCTGTCTGGGAATAAGTAATGAAATACATTTCATACATTTTTAGAAATGTCTGTCTGTCTATCTGTCTGTATGTTTCTTTGAACATGCATCACTGTTAAAGTATTGTGTTTATGATAGTACCTTTTCATATTTATCACAAAGCATATATCAAGTAACATTTAGTCTTGGTTTTATTGAAATCAGTTTACTTTATCAAAAGTTATTGTAATTTTAATGACGACGCGACTTAAGTAAGAGAGAGAAGTAGACTTTTTTTCTTTTATTATAGGTGGCAAACGAACAGGCGTGTCACCTGATGTTAAGTGATCACCGCCGTCCATAGACACCAGGGGAGTCGTAAGTGCGTTGCCGGCCTGTGTTTGGGGTAGAGGGGAACGAGGAGGAGAGGTGGTCCTCCGGCACTCTTACTGACCGAACGAAGCGTAACAATGCAAGCACTGTTACTTCACGTCAGTTTTCTCTGAGAGTGTGGTATTACCCCGGACGAGTCGACCCATTTGTGCTGAAATCAATAATATATGTTGCTTCAGCGTAGCTCTACCAACATCAAAATAGTAGATGGATTAAATACATTCAGATGATTTTATTAGTCATTGTTTTTTTACATTAGGTTCCACACGAACAGAGTCACAGGCACAGCTAGTATATAAAATATGAGTAACAATTATATTATAACAATAATAGCATTCAGTTCTTTTTAATAGGTTGGCATGCCTTTCGCGGCAGATTGCTCATTGGTCGGCACATTCATTCCGAGTTCGAATGTGACGGTTTATCAGTGGCCACTGCAATTATGGCGGTAATTTCACATTCATTTGAAAAGCTCAACCACCTGTATACAATGTTCTCTTTTTGTAAAAAAAAAATATAATTCAGTGTTCACGTTACATTGTGTGAATTCCATTAAAAACAATTTAATGACAGTTGTGGAGAAAGGAATAAATTGATACTTTTGTGGATAAAACACCATTGTGCATTTTCGCCGCTCTCTTCTTTTGTATTATATTCAACATTGCTATTCATTACAAACACAACAATGATGTACAAGTTCGAAATCATTTTTGTAATAAGCTATAATTAATTCATAAATATAACGTTGATTATTTCATGTTTTTTTTTGTATACATAATAATTAACATGAATTATTTATATTTAAAAAATTGACCTTTCTAGCACTATGCAATATGGGACCTTATGAACCACTAAACACCAATTTTCAAGCATTTAATAATTAACCCTACCCTAATAAAACATTTTTGGGTTTTTAATCTGATTATAATGTTAGCTCACTGATGTGTTCTAACATCACATCAACGTCGGTTTGAATTCTTTATTGTAACCTTAGTAAGGTAACAGGGCTTTTTCTAATCCCTGCTAGTTACCACTTTCAAGTTTGAAATCTGTCGCTAACCATCAAAAGGCGTGTGCCGACAGTTGCACGTGAAAGCCAATCTCTATCGGTGTTGTTACAAAAAAGTATTACACTAATCACGTATAGTGTCGATGCAGTCAGGAATGGCAATAAATACTTCGTAGATACTGTCACTATTTATTTGGCCAGAGCTTCGCCTTACAATACTTCGAATATAATGCCTAGATATCACCAACATCTTGCCTTTTAAAGGTCCATCTATATAAGTCAAAGCGATTACTATTTATACATAATTCCGCAAAATAATTTAAGTAACACAAAAATAATAAAGTATGAACAAATTAATGTTATTTAAGCTATACAACAATTTTATATAATTATCCTTATTTATGTATCTCTAATATGTTTCCTAATCTGTTTCGACATGTAGATCAGCGACATCTTGCCTTTCATGGCCGAACTATGAAGTCAAAGAATATACTATTATTAATAATGATCAAACTAATGATTCAATTCTATATAATGATATCTCTAATATGGTGGCGCTAGTGTCGATGTATATTTATAATATGGTGGCGCTAGTATCAATGTGTATCTCTAATATGTTGGCGCTAGTGTCGATGTATATTTATAATATGGTGGCGCTAATATCAATGTTCCGGTCGTGTTGTAGTCTCGTCTCTTGAATGTGGTGCAGCGGCACCGGAGATGGGTGCTAACAAAAGTTAAATACGTATTGAACCCTGGCTTTAAAAAGATCTTATATAAAATGCACCGCGGTCGCTGAATGCTCGCCATCTTGCTCTTTTGTTTCGCTTTGGTTATGTTAGGTTAGACTTGTGAAAAAGGATAACGCGAACTTGCTTCGGGTGAGTGCGGTGCATTTATTAGGACACTTTTTTAAACCAAGTATTTAATACGTATTTAACTTTTTTGTAATAACACGGCATAGATTTAGCGTGTTTATCATCTTAGACCACATCGGCATTTAATATCAGGTAAGATTGTGATTATATTGTCATGTTGTAAATGTGTTGTAAATGTCAATTATATTGATAAAAACTTACATAACCTAGATTATGTAAAACACCGGTATTATTTTAATATCAAAAATATTTACAAATTAGTTGCATACTGAGATGACATTTGACAGGAAAGAGAAAAGAAAACATGTTGTGCCGACCCTACTTACGTGGGATAAAGGTAATGATGATGATGATGACGAGTGTTAGGTTCTATATATATATATTTTTATATCATACGAATCAAAAGAACAGGTGGATCACCTGATGTTAAGTGATCACCACCGCCCATAGACACTAGCAAAATCAAGGGAGTCGCAAGTACGTTGCCAACCTTTGTTTGCGGGAAGTGGAGGAGCAGAGAGGTGGGCCTCCGGCGCTCTCACTGACCGAATGAAACGCAACAATGCAAGCACTGTTACTTCACGTCGATTATAGTAAGGTCCCAAAGCATATTATCATTTTACGCAACAGTAAGTTCAAGCACTATGTCAAGCAGGTTTTAATACCAAAAGGCTATTATTAGGTGAATCACTATATGAATTTACTTTTGTCTGGAAATGAAGCCTCTCTCTATACACCTGCTAATAACGATTTGAAGCACTGAATTGTATAGATGTAATAAATGTATATGAAAAAAAATTGAGCCGTCACGGGACGCCTGGTAGATGTGAAACATCGAAATTGTTCGAATCGACCGTACCTCAAATTCTCAAATTGCACTATAGGTATGTGAGCTCAGTGCGGCAAGAGAGATTGCGCACAGTCGTTTGCGCATAGCATCGCGTCGCCACATCTCACATACTCGCCACGCCAACAATCAGGTTTACCCGCGCGTATAGAGGTTTTACATCAAAAACCAGATCGAGTTTGTAGACGGCTTCTCTCGATGACTGGGTTGTAGGTGGTATCTGAAGGTAGTACAGTTTTAAATTTGTAAGGACCGTTTTTTTATACTGAGGCAAACTGTATGATTTTTTTTAAGTGCTAGCGGTTCCTTCACGACTTTGTTTGCCTTTCTATCTTTGTAAATGATGAAACCATACATAATATTCGTGTAACTCTAATGGTTTTTACTATATAGTAGCTCTCAGATGGTAGAGATTTTCCAACTCACTTGACAACTATCCTAATATTTTGGCCAAGTTCAACGATACCTTTGTAATGTATAACATATATATTATTCTGACATATGAACTATATTACGGTGATGTTTCATTTCATTTTTATGGTGCATTGTAATAAACACTCATCCATCTTCACAGACTTTTTCGTTTATAACACTAAAAGAATAGGAAGAAAATATATTTTCCGTGTACATAATTTTATTAAAATCTTTTGGGTGCAAATGATATGGTTTGTCTCGTAAATAGTATCTATCATACAAATAACGTTGTACAGATTATTTAAGACCATGAGCTTGTCCAATCTTTAAGAGTCAACCAACTACGGAGGCCGAGTGACGTATTAAGCTTTCGGCAACTCAATCGATACTTAAATAAGCTATTAATTTTCCGTGATTGACTTTTTTCCCGTTCATATCACACGAACATGTTCCCAATTATTTGATAATTTATTTTCTGATAGTCAATTTAATAAGTTATTATATTTTAAAATGATATGTTACGAATACAATCGTGTTTTTCATAATCATAAATCATTATACAGTACTAGTAGATATTAACAATAACCAAATAAAAACGTACGGTTAGGAGGCCCTAGTCAAGGACGAATTTCGTTAACATAAAATAAGGGATCAATTCGAGAAGTAGTTGGCAGAACATAATTAGAACATAAGCATTTTGGTTGAATCCTTTTCGGTAATGTAGCCTCATCAGCGACTCTCCTGATGGAGCTAGGATTGGGTAACAACTGATATGTTTGGTAGAGTGAAAGCCACTAAAAATAAAATAATTAAAAAAAAGTTTCATTTGGTATTTTAATAAGATATTAATTTATTAAAAAGTAGATATAAAATAGTGAAACATAAATTATATAAAAGAAACCTGAATAAAAATAAGTTTTTGGGTAAATACTGAGGTTATACGACAGGTATGCAACAATCGATTCCTTCGAATTTCGATACTCTTACTCTAGTATATAAATAATAGTTAGAGAGAGAAGATCATATGTAGGGTACGTAACGCTTTTTCCTTAGTAGTCCGGTGAAGCTGTTTAGACCATGCTTGGTCAATAGCGTAGTCAGTTCGAAAAAAAAAATGCTTTTTCCTTATGTGACGAATTTCGCTCCAAAAAAATGGCAAGTAAAAATTGTCATGATAGGCACCAGTATAACCTGATATAATGGCACAATAAAGTAAGGTATATGCAGTAACTGCAGTGATGAATTCCTTACAGTGACTCTTTTTAGGTTGTCACGTTTCACGATCAACCAGTAACCAAAAGGCTTACAAAACAAAGTGATAATGAAGACCGATTATATATATATATATATATATATGAATACCGATATATTGGCGATTTGCCGGTGGTTGTCGTAGTTTTCTAATTGTAACTTGCTTTCTATCTGGTACAGTATCGTTATTCTACTCTCAGATTTCCAGTCAAGCATAACGGCTTTACCATCCTCAATGATACGAATTTTGCTATTAATTACGAGTAAACTATACATTTTATTGTTTAAAATATCACCAGGAAGTGTCTGGTCGCGTACATCAAGAAGCCGTATAGCAATTTCTTTGATAATTTCGAAGCAGGCAAGGGGAATGTCTGAGAGTCGCGCGACACCTGCTCCTCGTTTCCTGCCAACGTTTTTATTTCTGCACGTCCCGCGATTGTAGACACTTGGTTGTTATAATTAAGGAGCAGTTTGGCGGTATGTAATTCGATAATTACAGATTCCTCATAAAATTACACGACGCTTTTTTCCGTTTGATCATCGCAATCATACAGTAACCAAAGGTAATGACTGTTCAAGCATGCTTGGACATCGCCTCGGTTTTCGTGGTTTGGAAACCTATAATAATCCATAATTTAGCAGATTTCTTTACGGCAAACTTTAATCCACTACGAATTGCTGATTTATTTATTTTTCCATTGCCCAGTGGTGCTTCGATAATATTTATCAAACGTCCTTTCCTAGTATATTTTTCAATCATTCATCAAATTTGTAAATGCGTGTATGACCAAGAAGGTCATTAGTCAGAGTAAATTTTGTAAAGTTTTTTTAGTACTGTATGGGTATTAGGGTTTGACCACAATCGCATCTAATGTTAAATGACGATGTGCTCTAAGCTGCTAAATACGCTTTTTTTTCTTTTTTTTTTATTGTAGCTCGGCAAAGTGACTGTACTGTGCCTGATGGTAAGCATAGTACAAACCAAAAACAATGGCGACCACCGAGAGACATACTATCCATCGCCGGTCGCCGCTGTTATGCCGGCCTGCGTAAGTATCTCTTCACGTTGCGCTTGAAGGATCCCACGTCGTAGGAAGGAGGAAACACACTGGCCGGGAGATTGTTCCACAGCTTCACGGTATGGAAAAGACAAGCTAAACTTAAAGTGGGTTGGCTCTCAAACGCAGCTGCCGGAACACGCCAATAGGTGCTTGGCTACAGATTTTAAGCTTAAGTGTGGTAGCTACTAGCCAGGCGGACTTAAAAAAACTCCAACCACTATGCTATGATCACATCACGATGTCTTCCTTCATCAAAAACTTCAACTCAGTTCCTACAATTCGAACCTATGTCCATCGATATCCGAACACGCCATAAAATAAGCCGTCATCGCTTCAAATTTAATTGCCCAATCTAACATCTTCAACAATTAACAGACAATGCAACTACAAAAACATTGGAAATTGTTTCACTCGAGATGAGTTTTTCAATAAGAATTAACACGAAACAGAAATTATCAATGAAAATATTTATCGAACAATGGATAATAAACGAACGGAAAGCAAGCTACTGACGTTCCCACTCAGAAACCCGCGGCACGTTCAGCCTTCGTACAAAAAACTTCACATCCATCAATGGGGCATACATATGCTCTCGTAAATCAACGGGTATGTCCCTTTAATGTCAGAGTACCGGTCCGATATCGATATTTTGAAACACGTTTTTATCGCAAGAGAAACCGGAGAAACGTGGTAGCTTCGTTCGAGGAGTGCCTTCCTTATTTTTTTAAAGCTTGGACGATAATCTCAGTTGACATTAAGTGTCAACGCAACGGCAGATAATAAGGGATAGGGTACAAATGCCGCTGCCGGAATATGCTTTGAATTGCTTAGTATACTTGTGGGTGTAATCAAAAAGGTCACCTTTTCTTTTTATTTAATCGTTTGGCTAAGTAGATTATCCATCTTTTAATACCAACGATTAATTGATTGCTCTATTTGTCGCTGCGAGGTTTCATTTGAGTAGAACAGTGTAGCGAACTAAAATTTGTTACTCTTTAGCACGAAGCGTGTAGAAATGAGAGGTACACTAACATAATAACACCAGCCCCTTAGCCTTTTGTCCTAATTTAAGATAGCAGGTCTTTGGGAAAAACTTCAGCGGTGTTATTACAAAAAAGTTCAATACGTATTGAACTCTGGCTTTAAAAAGGTTTCGAATTAAATGCACTGCAGTCGCTAAATGTTCGCCATCTTGCTCTTTTGTCTCGCTTTGGTTACGTTAGGTTAGACTTGTGAAAACGGATAACGCGAACTTGCCTCGGGCAAGCGCGGTGCATTTATTATTAAACCTTTTTAAACCAAGTATTTAATACGTATTTAATTTTTTTGTAATAACACCGTATAGGTTTTGTTTTAATAATCCGTCAGCGGGTGGAACTCTAACTATGAAGAGTCGTACATATCTAAAACATTTGTTAAGACTTTTGATTTTTGAACTATAAACTGCTTTAGCCGCGTTGAGCGATTATTTGATAGGAGAAAAACTTATGGGTCCGCGTCATCGATGACCTCCACATTCTCATGACGTATTGTATCATATCGTAACTCATTTAGTTCACTTCCTCTTTTCAATATAAATATGTAGAAAAATATTCCTACTTCAAGAGTAACCATACATTAGTTAAAATAACACAAAGTAAGCTCAAGTACCTAATGCTACTTACAAATGAACAAAACTGTTCAACGTCCATTAAGCATTTTTTATTATAGATTTTATTATGAACGAGACGTGATGTTTTGCTAATTAAATCGTTTTGTTACGAAATAATACGTAAACATATCGTAAAGTGACAGAGATAGATATATTTTTATACCTTAGAGCAAGTAGGAGAGGTGTATCAGTTTTTTTGTTTAGATCCCTTCATCAAATTGAATATGGAAGGTCACGTTTAATACTAAAATGAGCCAATCATATAACGCTTTGGAAACCAAAGTAACATGGCTGCAGTGCTGTGTAATTGAAAATTTATGAGAGTACAGGTGAATAACACTAAGATCGATATTTAACTGGGAACTTGGATAATTTTAACTAGTATATATAGGTATATCAGAACTAACTGTTGGAACACGTATTACTTCTTAAGTACTGCGTCCACAATAAACATCACCCTGTCTACCACACTTCTGTCTAGCAATAAATTACTAACCTAATCAATACCAAAAAAAAAAATAGGAATACATAAAGGAAATAAGAAAGAGACATGTATGCAATCGAAGCAATTGATAGACCTGACGCGACAAAACTTAAATTTAACGCAAATCAAATCTACAAGGGGAGCGATAATATCCCAAACATTGTTAAAATTCATAACATTTAATATATATATATATAATAAGGAGCGCAAAATGTAAATAAATTATGGAAATATTGGTAGTTGATTAAAAAAGTCTCGGATTATATCCGAGGAAAGGGGGGATTTAAAAGTATATCTTCGGGTAACATTTAGTTTCATTAAAATCGGTTCACTCTATCAAAATTATATTATTATTATCTATTGTAATTTTAATGACGACGCGAATTCAGTACGAGAGAAAAGTAGATAAGTAAATGGACTTAAAATATTCAGATAATTTTATTAGTCACTGTGTTCTACATTAGGTTCCACGCGGACATAGTAATTTATATATAAATAAAATTATAAATGATAGAGTAAAAACTATTCTACACATTTCGATCAATTTCTTTTGTTTTACATTTTAGACCTTTAGTTATCTATAAGAAATATCACGATAACTTCATTTAATATAAAGTTATTAAAGTTTTCAAAAACTACGACGTTTATAAGCACTACACATTCAACGAAGTATGAAATGGGGCAAATGATGTGATGCGCATGCGTATAAAAAGATAAGTAAACATATAATATTGTTTACAAAGAAATTTTGTAAACAAAATACATTATTCTTTATGTTTTCGTTTTGTACATAATACATATTGTTAAGATAATAAACAATGCAGACAAGGTGGCGGATATCGAATAGTTCTTTTTAAATAAATAGATAATCGATACCAAAATAAATATTGTATATATGTAGTAGCATATACATATCAATTTTCATTTCAATCACTTACACGATATAGAAGTTGATCAACTACAACGCCATCTAGTGGGCGCTAAAATAAAACAAATGCTATTTAAAATCTTCTCTGTGAAAAGAATTTAAAATATGAACAAACTTTCTTGATGGTAAATTAAACGTTGTCGGAGTTATCGATCCCAGATATTCAATTGAAGAGGTATCTCTGCTGGACACTATGCAGGCAACAACTGCCGAGAGATTTCTCGTCCTTGGTCACCGTTTTTTTCTAGATTCGCACTATCTATCGTTATTTCGCTAAAATAGTATTAAAAACATATTAAAAAATACGCGTAAACCATGCCTAACACGCCCAACCCTTCCCTAGGGACGATCCCCTTCATTAGTCATAGGACTTCAACAAGCAAAATTGAAGATGTGTGTCATCCAGTTTATATTAAAATGTAAATATAAATCCATGCTTTTTAACTTCATATACATAACTTTTACTAAAGATTTTAGCATTATTTAGATTTCTCATTACGAAATTGAATCTGAGAAAAGCTCTCAGCTTCAATCAGTAGATCAGGAGGAGGACCTTCAATCATTGCCTGGGACATGCGATCCACATACCCATATCATCAAGCATCAATAATGCTCATCTCCACTGTCCGTACTATATTCACCTTACCGAATTTAATATAAGTGCCGATAAGAACACACTAAAGCTGCTTTGGATATTTCCGTTAATAAGGATCGTTTGTTTTTAAAATTCTAATCTCATCTAGAAAATATTATACTGTAACCACAGTCTTTATTTCCTCATTTCCAGTCTACTGCGTATAAATGGACCGTACGTACATTTCAACATACTAGTGGGCGTCCAGTGGTCGACATTCGACCATAATTAATTGATTTTTTAAAGGAATAAATATTATAATAATTGTATGTTTATTGTTGAATGTAGAATGAAAAAGGGTAATTGGAACGTAAGAGTAAAATAATACTTACAATCGAGCATAGCAACCTCCTTCACAACCTTTTTTGAAGTCCTTTATTGACAGATGTCAAAATGTCTTTTTTATTTACATGTGTGTATATGTTGTGTAAAATTGAAGCAGTAGTGTGAGTAATGCATATTTTAATTAATTTAATGTACTTCTAATGCATTTTATATAAAATAAATAGCTTTCTGCACTTTTCCTCCATATAAACTTTAACTATGCCAAATTTCAAGTTCATCCGTTCGCCCAATTCCGTTAAAAAGGGATACAAAGTTTAGGCTTCACGTATTAATATATATGATAATTCACGTTAGGGCTGAACCTTCCAGTGTTTATAAGACATATACCTTCCTTAATTTAAAGCAGTATTTAATTCGGTCCTATTTTATTTTCAGTCCCATCCGGCATTTGAATAGGTTCCTTGCCGCAATTCTGTTTTCCAAAGCCGGCAACCATAACCACAAGCAATCTATACAATGACCAGTTTAATATATTCACAGCGGCGTACATACTTAAATTTTAGAGTAATTATACATGCGAGGCGAAATGGTGCCCTCGTCCTTTCCTCTCTGTTCTTTCACGTGAATGTAACACGTTCCGTGAATACTAATGCCACTAATAAACTCAGTTCCCACAGTAACAAGTTATGAATTTTTCAACATAATTTTGTTGTACGAGCGTTTTAGTCCTTTCGCCGGAAAGGGACAATATCGTCCTTAGGGAAATTCAGTTTGAACATAACAAACATTTCTGTATATTGTTCATTTCTGTAAAAACGAAAGCATATACATCGTTGGATTTAACTTTATCTTACTACAATCCCATTTAATGTTAAGTGATGATGCAGACATATTGAAGAGCATATAAAGAGCCGATTCTGAAATGGTCTTTCTGGATACTAATCCTTATAAAGACAGAGTACTTGGCGAAGGGTTTATAACTTGTTGATAGCTACCAAATATCGGCTGAGTGCCTTAAGCGCTCGCCTTAGTAGTCTGGTGAAGCTGTTAAGACCTTGCTAGGTAAACAGCGTAGTCAGTTCGAAAAAAAAATGATACTAACCAAGCTAGATACATACCTCACCAGCATATTATGGTTAAACGATGAGTATTTCCTCAATGATGGAGTGTGATTTGATGGATTTGCCATTCGTATTGTCTCTTCATTACCAGATATATATAGTTTTGTAGTCAGGCAAATGAAATGAACTACTAGATGAGTTAGGAAAATAACATTTTAGTTTTAAATAATTAATCCCAATAGTTTCACTCACGTTTAACATTCCAAAAATGTTTCCAAATGTGACTGGTAATTCCAGTGGTCACTGCAATTTAACCAATAATCTCTTGAAAGTTATAAAACTGGAATACATTTATTTCGAACTGCATACCTGCATAACAGATAATGCAATATATGTCCAGTGATAGATTATAAAAAATGCGTTAGGAAATGAGGCACTGTGAATTTATTTCCACTAACTATGTAGTCAAAGAAGTGTTATATGATTTTTGCTTCTTC
The DNA here is from genome assembly GCA_015888305.1 of Antheraea pernyi. Classification (NCBI taxonomy): domain Eukaryota; kingdom Metazoa; phylum Arthropoda; class Insecta; order Lepidoptera; family Saturniidae; genus Antheraea; species Antheraea pernyi. The sequence continues at coordinate 1,595,381 of MU158712.1, forward strand.
TTTGTCTTAAATTATCTTATAATGTAATTTCCTCTAAATGTTGTTAAGTCAATACGCGCCACCATCAATTTAAAACAATCTGTAATCAGGTACTAGGCTTCCATAAGAACAGGCATTGCCTAGTTTGGGGCCACAGTTAAGGCTTATATTGTATTCTAGAAATAAAGATATTTGTATTCCAACCTAACATGATTCGAAGGGAAATCGAACTAAAATAATTATCTAACATAAAACTTATAAATACAAGTGCGTATTGACTATAACATATGGCAGGAAATTACCATGAAATTTCAATTAACTTTAATTAAAATATGAAATTTATTAATAAACAACCGAGTCTTACACATTACACCCCGCCCTTTGCTTATCGTGATCAAATATGTTAATTACTAGCCACGCAGCCTACGTACATGTGAACGCTGAAAACTGACACAGGTGTGGTGCCTACTCGAATGGCTCGTTGACCTAAAATAAATCGTGTCTGGCTCGATTATAATATGTCGTCCTACCATAAAAGCCCTTACGTGGACATCATACTGGGTTGTAAGTGGACAAAGGCTGAGTGAGGCACGGCGTTGGCGATAACACGACGGAAATTATAATTTACAAAATCATGAAATGTAGAATATTTATTCTGAATATTGATACATTCTTTTTAGCGCAAAAACCATCTCTCGTCAGTATATATTTGCAGTTAGTGTTATCTGTATTATTTTTGTTATCAGGTTAGAAAAAGCTCCGACTAAATCTTTAAAATCTCCAAATAAAAAAATCACACTTTAGTTCGTAAACAGTCGCGTTGCTTTTATTATTTGAAACGAATCATACACGTGCAAGTGCAAGTGGAAGGGTTTTATCTTTTTTCCCTTATCAAACTGAAATAGTTTAGAATATTATCCGATACGAAATATATATAAGAGTTGTTGAGGTATGTATGGTTGGTACACATATATGTTTCAAGAATTCATATATGTGTGAATAGTTAGCTTAGCTCAGATAGGTCGCGAATTGTATGTATCAGGCAACAGCCAAAGCCGAGGTGTGCCGAACACCCTTGAGCTAGTTGTCAAAATAAAATCGGCTGAGTGCCTTAAGCGCTCGCCTTAGTAGTCCGGTGAAGCTGTTAAGACCTTGCTTGGTCAATAGCGTAGTCAGTTCGCTAAAAAAGAAAATTGAAACGAGTATGCCTTAGATATCGTGCTCGGACACCGCGTTGATGGACGTATGTTCTGAGCTCTCGTTGAAGGAAAACGTTTATATTTTAAATATGATATAAATTTAAATATGATAATGTTTTAAATATGATAGCATAGCATATTGATAGCATGATGGTAGGGCTTTTTCTAAGTCCGCCAGGTTAGTTACCGTCCTCAAATTCAAAATCTGTCGCCAAGCAGCGGCGCTTGAGAGCCAGCCCCATCTACATTTAATTTTAACGTGTTTACCATTTTAGACCACATCTATTTAACATCACATGAGATTGTGGTCAAATCCTAAAATATTTAAAGTATAAAAGAATATTAGTGATTGTTATTTGTACAATTATTCTTGGACTGCAATGTCTCTCCGAAGTTTTGGCCTCAGTAACTAAATATACCAGGCATATCTTATCAGTCGTAAACCAACTTTAAAACTGTTAATAGGTCCAGTAAAAGAAAAACTAAAAAGTTTATTTTGTCTGTACAATGGCAAATGGAATAAAGAGAAAGAATATTGGAAAGTCTTCAAACGTCAAAATGTCGGATCCTTTAAGTTTAATTTGAAATATAATATTAATTTTTAAAAAACATAAATACAAGACCTCAGATATATATAATGACCAACTGACATACCAAAACCAATTAGGAATAGACGTGTTTCTTACCTGTAACAAAAATAAAATAAATTATGAATAAATATAAAAAAAGAGAAAAAACATAATACAATTCCTAAAGAGACGAGTTAAAAAGAGATAAAAACACAAAAGGACATCCGGTTTGACCTTTAAATAACAGATCGAAGTTCTCGCTAATAATTTCCAAGACTCGTAATACCGAAGGGACTCTTTCAACGGACCTCTATAGGTTTTTACGGTGAGCTGCATTATTGCCTGCGCAGACGCATAATGGCGGACAAAAAATCCATTGCAATGCTTTTGTTCAGCTGTCGCATATATGTTACCGTAGCAAACGAACAACATAAATCATATAAAGAACAGGTACGCAGTCAGAATAATATGAAGGGGCTCAGAACACGTTTTTAAAATCATGTTGGATTATGGAAATCAAGTCTTTATTTACATATAATAACTTATTATACTTTTATGAATAAAATAACGTATAGAGAATACTTAAGGAGCAATATTATGTATCATGACTTGACCCAAACTAAACTTAATTGTATTATAATAATGGAAGATTATTGCAGACAAAACTACTTATACGTAGATATGACGTATTATCAACACTACATCAGAAAGCTGAGCACATCATTGGTTTTGTGAATGGCTTTAAAACTTTTTAAATAACGACAATTAAATCAAAAAGTAAAAAATTCTGCCAACGCAGTTGTCTCAAAAATAATAAATTAGTAACTCAAATATTATACACCATAATGCCATATTTATTATGTCGAAAAAATGCATTAATTGATTACATTAATTAAATAATCCATTTCAATGCATCACTGTTGGTCATTAAATAAATTTTAGTGTCGTTATTTCATATCTTCTAGTACGAAATACAATAGAAAACAATGTAAAAATCTACTTTAAACAAAAAAACAATTATCAAATAAGCTATCAAACATGCCTATAACTATTTCTGTACAGTATTAGAAATATTGACAATAAATTACTTTGCTAAAGATTTAGAAGATATCCCCAGGTTATTTATAAGAGATCTTTAAATTTATGGTTATGATAAATTTTGAATATAGAAGTTGAATAGTTTTTTTATAACAGTAAACAACTAATAAACATCTTCCATTTAGCATTTAGGACTTACTTCGCACATTCTAATTATATATTATACATATTAGATATTGGTAGTATTCGACTTTCGAAGAAATGAGAAATGTTAAAAAATACAAAGCCCACGTTCTAATACCTCGATACGTCCCTGACGTTAGGGTCGTCACCCGATAACTTACATGACATTCAACCCAGGACACATGATTTATTATCATAATAATGTATTAACAGTCGGGGATCTTATCGATTTTGTAAGTAAATTAGATCGTTAATGCATGTCATTTATATGAATGACATTGTTCTATCTGTCGTGTCTGTATATTCAAAGTATTTGCTAAAAATTAATTGCGAGCAATATACGAAGCGTACTAGAGTACTTTTGGTATAACTTTACCAATGTGAGTTTGTTTTAAAAAATTACTCTCCCAAGCCACTAGACGAATTTTCACGAGTGACTTTAGCGCGGTTTGAGTCAATTTAAAAGCTTTATTCTATTAAAAGCAGCTCACGGAAAGAATGCGGCTTAATTTAAAGGTTTGCAAAGTTGCAACCGTTTTTTTTTTAATTTTATTTTTGGCAAGCAATCTTTCAATGTCTTAACAAAATGGGGACTTCCTTGTTAGAACTCTCCACGGAGTTTTTGTAGCATCACAGAATTCATGTTCCGTGGTATAATTTGCTATCTATTTCACTTATGCCCAATTATCGAACTACGTTACGTTAAATCCCATCAATATTACAAAATATACAGTTATATACAAAAGATTATGAATAAAATATAAAAGTCACTACATGAGAGACTAAGATCCCGTTAAATACTTCCCCGCTGCTATGTTTTTCACAAAACGACTTCATAATTATTTTTTTTATAGTATAGGTGGAAAATGAACATGCGGTTCACCTGATGGTAAGTGATCACCACCGTCCATAGACACTAGTAACACCAGGGCAAGTGGCAAGTGCGTTGCCGGCCTTTCCAATGACACGTCACGTGCATAGCTATTTTTTTAACGCTTCATACGTTTTATCGTTTGACCGCAATTTCACCTGAGTTTAAACGAGGATATACAGAAAAGATTATATTATCAATTGTCGTCCCTATCGTTACTTAGCAAGAGAAAATTGAAATGTTCGACAACGATTCGTAGAGAAAGACTACGCTGTGGAAGTATACAAAATTGTCAACTTCTGGGTGTTTGAAATAATTGCTACATCACGATGCCTGACGAGCCTGTGGGCTACCCAAGCATCCCCTAGGTAATAATTCATTGCCCCACTGTGGGCCAAACGCCAGAGTTATTATCATTACTAGCTGCTGCCCGCGACTTCATTCACGTGAGAATCTTTTTGTTGCAAGTGTCCGGGTGATTTCATATGTGGGTAGACCGCGATACCGGGCTATGACCTCTACAACAACTAGTTTTCATATTTACTTGCAATGGGACTGAGCGCTGATCGATTGTTTTGTGTGTGTGTATGTGTGTGTTCATTTGAAAAATAAACATTTTAATAATAATTTTATGTATTTCAACGATGCACCACTAAGAAAGAGAAACAAAAGCCAGATTAGTGGTTTCGGCCCTGGGACCATTACTTTGGAATCTGGACTACGACTGGGTGTTCTGCGGCATGCTCCCACCAGGAGCACGCCTATCTGCTACGCGGACATCACGCTAATCGTGGTATGAGGATGGAGGACGGAGGCTACAACCCTCATAGTCGGGCGCATCCGACAGTGTTGGGCCTCAAAGAGGTCCTCGAAATAGCAGAGACGTTGCTGTTTCATGACGGGCCTCGGGGGGGAGGGGGAGGGGGGGGCGGTCGACCTCCTGGAGCCCATATACTAGTTAAGGGCGTCCGGATCAGGGTGAGGAACCTGAAGAAATATCTGGACCTCAACCTGGCCGGGCGAGTAGTAGCGGTACGAGCAATAACGCTTCGAAATATGCAGAATAGTAATTAAAGTACTAGTATATAAAGATTGCATAAGAAACAAAATAAACGAAAACATTTACGACTCTCTCTTAAAGAATATCTTGAAATACGATTCGGAAGCGTAAAGAATTACTTTTATCAGACAAACCAAACAAAGGCGAATATTCTCACGATAAAATTACCTTCATCTTGATTTTATCTGATTTAATCTTCGTATTTTTTCCTCGGACATCTGACGCCGTGGCGCCCCGCAGCGCCGGGGTCACCGCGGACCGACGGTCATTTTATCCCGTACTTTATTTTTTGCCTTGTCAACCTATATTTTACTGTATTATTTTACTCGGAAATCTTATTAAATAAAGCGGGACTTTGTGATAAGTTTGCGTTTATTTATTTTTTATTTCTCATGTATTATAAATTACCATTTTTATGGTATTTAAATTCAACGTTAGTATATAATTGTCGTTCTACAGATTATAGTGGGTGTTATCAAAATATACTTTAAAGAAATGCAATTATGATTTAGATAATTAATATTCAATATTCACATATTATGACTACGTAGTTATTACACGTGACTTCAGTCACATAAAAACCGTTTTGTCGTTTTATAGGTACTACGTGTTTCATTGTCTGTCAGGATTCTGGGTCTGTATTTTTATTATATTTTTTTAAATACATTAACTCCTACAATCCTTTCACTAATTTTAAGTTACCTTCATTACATTTAATTATTCCTACTAAGCCTCTTAGAAAACACACAATGATATGTAGCTTAATCAGTACCTGAAGTTCTCCTCTCTATTTTATTCCGTTCTCGTAATAAAAATTAACTTTTATTTTGATATAACTTCATAATTATTATTTCGAAAAAAAAAAGTTTTGTTATAAAATTTATATACGGACTGGCCAATTATCAAAAAAAAAATTCAAATACCTAAATATACTATAAAAAATTCTTTATAAATTACTAAGAGGCTTCTCAAGATCTACCATAACTTCCTTATGAGGGAGCGTCGAAAGAGCTTTAGTGGGATTTCACCAAATTAAGTAAGACAATGAGAGGAGTGCTAACGGTGGATGTGACCTTTGATACCCCTTTTACACTTACACTTAGCTCACAAGTTCGGAGTACTTGCTTGGGATCCATTGCCTGCACTTGTGGGAGAATTTATGCACCAAGAATTTTGTCTCGTCTCTTCATTCCAACACGGAAGGATATATATTATTTGGATCTTGAATTCTAAGCAATTATAACTCAGCTATCGATGATCGATGTAGCTACAAACCCATAGGTACAATAAGTTTGAGTTTTCGGTGAAGGAATCCATCATCTTAAAACTACGTGGTTATTTAACGTCTTCAAGTAGAAAATATATACTTAAGCACCTGCATGTGTTTTGGAATTAAAATTAAGATAGTTCTGGCTGATTAAAAAGTTGAAGATTATGATGTTAGAACCAGCGTTATAGCCCTCTTACATTCAAGTGCATCTCTTAAGTTACAAGTCGACACTAATTGTAGTCGTGAAAACATTAAGCAATTATTTATAAATTTTAACTATGCTATAGTTAGGTTTCATTCCAAGTCTAGATTACTAACATTTATCAAGGGCCTATGTAACGGGCGGTAATAAATTTTAGAAATTGGCTACACGGCTCTGCTGTATAATCTATAGGAATCACGGGATATTTTATTCCAGGGCTGACTCATGTTCTACGGAATATTTGTAAAATTTGCTACCAAATACATTAAATTATATGTACAAATATCTGGTATAATATAGGCATATTTCGCGACCATATTTTTCTTTATATCGTCATAAAACAGATTGTGGACAAGCATTTGATTATTGTCAGAGATAATTGATAAAATCCGAACCCTCCGACGGTGGCCAATTGTCATTTGTTTGTAAAATCTAATCTCGTCAAATTGTTGTGGAATATTCTAATGGATAGCTCAAGCTTCAAATTTAGACTTAAACAATGATAATCATACAAGGTTTTAATATACAGCCCTAAAGCAAGATTGCAATGTGCAAATTGCTCAGCTACAATGTAAGTAATTTGAAATCTTTGCATATCTGAGTACAGTCGATAAAACAAATATTCTATGTAGGATAGGATACTTATAAGTAATATAATAAAACAGAAACCGTCGTGTTTGTATTTTGAAAATATTTAAAAAAACTGTTTACGCGTGATATAAGACTTCTTATATCTACACTTCACTTCACTGCTACACTTGTAACGGAACACAGTAAGGTGGTTTTTTTTAAACTTTCTTTGTCTCATTGCAAAAGTTAATCTTGCAAATGATTAGATCAGTTTTCATGATATTGTCACAAGTAACATAGGCAAAGCTTAGGGAAACATATAAGCAATTATTCAACAAATGTTAATTCAAATTTTACAAAATCCGTTCTGCTTAGAAAGGCTCGTAGAAAAGTTAAAAGATGACATTATTTGATATCCAGATGCAGTTAGTTTTATTGTCAGCTTTACGTGCCTCTATCCCGTGCTATTGGAATAAGCTCTTTGTTTATATCCTCAGATCGTATTCATACTTACCAGGGTTTTATGCAAATAAATATATTAAGTGGCGGATGCATTTAATCTATACTAGTCTATACCAATATAATACAGAGGTAAAGTTTGTGAGTTTGTGACGATGTAGGGGGTAATATCTGGATCTACTAAACCAATTTAAAAAAATCTTTTATCAATAGCCACGTCATTTGTAAGTGTCACATTAACCCGAAAAATAAAGACTTTTTTGTGGTAGTCGGAGAAAAAACGATCGAATGAAAACGTTTCGTATGAACGCTGCCTTAACAATGAGAAATATATTATTGAGTTCTAGAGAAAGGTTGTAGAACTAGATAATGCCTAAAAAAAAGTCACAGACACCATTATGTCTAACTTTTATATTTAAATCACAAAATGTAGTTTTCTATATTTAAAAAATAATTTAAATTGTTAAGTGATGTTTATTCGTTATATTATCAACGACAATTATGAATTCTTATCAATATGTGATGATATAATAACTGAGCCACAGCAACGCGTGGCGGGGTCAGCTAGTATATTTATATAATAAATTGTCTTTTCATTCAAACATGTATTATAAAATCTAGCAAAAATCGTTCGACAGCCCTGTAAGACAAGCAATGATTTTAGATTCATTGCAATAAACGCGAAATTATTTAACTAGATTGAGCTAACTCAATATGCACGAGTTCATCATAAATAAACTTGATGACTACGCTTTAAATGGACTATAACAAGCCTAGCATGTTTAAAATTAAAGTGCACAAATGGCCTCGCACATGTTTTAATACAATAAGTCATTCAAAAAAGTTTCAAGTTTAAATAACCCGAATCAAATTTTTTCATTAACCACAAGATGACGTTGTAAAGGATATGGTCAAAGATGGTGGTAGCACTCGGCTTTTAGAGTGTGCAACCCATGTGACAATCAGGAAAGACGCCGATATGTGTTTTGTTTCAAATTTTAACGCTAAAAGGAAAAACTGGCACACAAATTTTGATTTTTTTTTTGAAGTTATACTTTTCTTGGCTCGTTAGTGACAAATGACGCGCGCACACCATCACGAAAAACCGACACCCTGAAACTAGCTATAATCAATTTTTTCTATTGTTAGTGTCGTTTTTTCTACAAACGTAGAATAAAGCGTAAGATTACATTTTTGAAAAGATTTTTATTTTGTTACGCCAAAGAAATATAACTTCTAACGCGTGTACATAAGTACACACACACACTTTTTTTGTAGTTTATGGCCACAAAAATACTAATTTCATAATATGACTATCTAATACAAGTGTAAACCCGTTGTGTAACATTTTATGTTGTTGTTGTATTTCTTCTTTAATAGTGAAGAACTAACTGAGTCCATGATTTGAACACGTCGGTTATTATTACTAGGCATATTTTATACAGAAAACAATTCCAAATACATATAACATATAAACTTTTAGCCTTAACGTTTGAGAATAATATCACCTAACTTTAAGTGATGGAAGAAGGCGACAATTTATAATAACTGACCATTCAGTAAAGCCGCCGGAACACGCGTCTATTTATTTAGCTGCCTTACCGCCGTGTGTTAAAATTGTCCAAAACTTGGCAACTCTCACATTAAACGTTATACTCGAATTAAAAATAAAAGTAGCCACCTTGATAAATACAATAACAATCCTATTAGCAAGGCCTTGACAGATTCACCAATCGGAGTGACGAGCATAGAATGCTTATTATACTTAGTTGAAATTGCAAATAGCGCGTATGTCAAAATGACCGTACCTCGGTTTGGGTTAACCTAAATTTAATTCCGTATATGAAATCTAAATACCCATATCCTGTAAATATTTAATATCTGATGAAAATTATTACGCGAAAATACACAAACTGATTATTATCTTACATTATAGACATTTAACAATCGAGACACTCGGCTGTAATGTATATTTATTGCCTCTAATATCACTGTAAATTTCCATATCTATGAGGTAAGTTTGAGAATGCCGATTTATCTGGCAATATAGCTTTTATTGTGTAATTTGTATTCTTGACGGTTTGGTCCAAGTTTAAGCGGTGTCAAATAAAGTGACACGGTCGGAATCTCCGCAGCAATCAATCGATTGGTCACGCACTACAGTAAATCATAACATGCCGTAGAGTTACGAAAGCGTTCTATTTTAGAGTAAGATATATATTTGTCCTACTTCATTACAAGCTGTATTTTTATTGTTTATCACATAGTAGTTAGTAAAAACATGATTACGTAAAAACATGTTTTTGTACTTTATTCTCCAGATAACCGTAAAATACACGGAACATAAGCACAGATTGAATCACAAAACATCATACATATCTCAATAATTACCTAGTCATTTATTCCTAATAACTGTACGACTTATGAAACATGTGTGACAAAATACGATTAAAAATGTCATATTTGAATGTTTTATGATGGAAAGTTTTTATACTAAGCGTATTACTACAATTAGTCACTAGATGGTGCTACAACTTATATACTGTTTAATCAATCGCCCTGAAAATTAGTATGTGTACAGAGTCACTAGTATATGTATACTGCAGAACATACTTACCCAATTTTACTATATGTAATAAATGATTAAAAAAATAACAAATAATAACAACGGTTTTTTTTCGAATTGACTACGCTATTGAACAAGCAAGGTCTTAACAGCTTCACCGGACCAAAATATGCAGACCCATGACTACAATTATTCTACTATATATAAATTCATCCGAAATTCGAATTTTTATGCATTTTTCTAGGTACTTGCGAAGTAATAACAGCATGCAAACCCGTGGATACACTTATTCCTATAAATATAAAAATTAATGTTTGTATTCATTTACGGCTTCAACCGATTAAGACAACATATTTTGCATTATTTTTTGGTACTTGTGAAATAGTAGTCACTAAACGTATAATTATAAAAAGGTGATACGCGAATCGTTTTAACAAATCGTGTAATATTTCATACAATTTTAGAACTAAATCCAAAGAAGCGTGTAGTCTGTATAGCGTTATCTTTTTTTGGAGGAAGTAAGCAGTCCAAAATTGTATGTACTTATTTATACACGTGAGTAGTTATAATTCTTTGAAATAAATATAAAGAATCGTCTTAAACTTTTAGCCTTCGCGGGGTGGTAGGGTTTTACCTACCTTTTGCTTACCTGGGTCGCAACCACCATGTATATGGTAAAAAAACCCGTCATAGTGATTCACTTCAGCGGGTCGCGTTTCGGGATCAGCTTGTGCATATCCAGCCTTTCACAGGCCGGCATGACAGCGGCGACCGGCGAAGGATACTGTGTGTCACTCGGTGGTCGCCATCGTTTTTGGATTGCACTGTGCTTACCATCAGGCACAGTGCAGTCATTTTGCCGTGCTACAATAAAAAAAGGGCTATATACAAATAATATATACAAATTAGATATATATCTGTATTTTGAAGGAACTGTTTATACAATACTTCAAAAGCAACTGTTTATCAACTTAGTTCATACTGCGTTACATCGGCGAGAGTAACTGCCGTTTCAAGCTAAAATGCAAACAATGATTCAACCATAACCTGTTGATGGAAGTAACTTTAGAAATACAATTATAGACAAAAAAAGATCATTATTTATCCGGATGAGACAAGTACTTACTGAAGTATACAACGTAAAGTCACGGGCAATAGAATAAATAGCTAGGAGTCAAATTGTTTACAGCCCAATATAAATTCCGAATATTATGGTTATTATTTTTTCTTTAATTACTTATTCCACTAAGCATAACAATATATTAACAATGTCACAAAAATCGAATACTTACTCTAAGTTTTGTAACTTCTTGGCTAATCTCAGATTAGTCACAGAGCGTAACGTTTAACACTCAAATGGAACTGACTGTTAAGTTTTAGCTAACCGCGTTTATGGACGAATCTAATATCTGCGTCCATTTACATAATACACTAGTTAGTTCCCGCGACTTTGTTCGTGCGAAAATAGTTTTATTGTTTGACTGGCTTTTTTTATCTGGGGGCACTATAGTGCCCGCGCCAAGTCGAGCGAAAGAGCGGCATATCCTTTACTCGAAGTAATTCAGGCCAGTTTCGTCCCCATATATCTTCGTTGTGGATAAAACTAGGAACCTGAATTATCAATAACCAAGCAGGCATTGTATAGACACGGTATATTTGAAATTTCATTCAATTTGAACTAATGGTTTTAGGATGATATCATGGCATGCGGCGGTCCGGTGCAGAAAGCACCCGAAACAACCATACCCGGTTTGTACCTGCACCTGTCGGAACATCAGGGAGCCTCATTCCTTCCCCATCCACTTCCGCAGGACTGGACGGACGGCAAACCGCAGCGCCAGCTACCCGGTCAAATTGTGAATATGAAAGATCCAGAAACGAAGACATACAAAAAAATTCTACAAAATCGATCCAGCCGTTTAGAATGAGTTCACTCACATACGTGCTGAAAAATTATACGTTACGTTTCTTCATTTCAATTTTAATTGTTCACATAACATCACATAACATATTCGTTTTTTTTATTTCTTATTTTTATACAACGAGAACGAACAATGAATGTACAAAATTAGAAGATCTTGAAACATAACGTAAAATATTAGGAACGGCTAGAATTGGAATTAACTTATATTGAAATGTAACGATTCACATATACCTAGGTATAAAGATAAATTTCGATATAGTATAGAATGATAGTCAAAGATAAGTCGTATACCATTTCAACGGACCTACCGCTCCCGTGAATTGATTCAGAATTTCATGAATTTCAATTGATAGCCACTAACAACGGACACGAGCTCTCGGTATTACGGTCTTGCAAATCGAAGCAATCGAACGAATCAATCGCAATTAGGTCACCGCCAGTGGGAAACAATCACTGCCGACTATAAATCGGACGGTATGTACCTATCCGTTCGCTTTTACGCACGATTCTTATAAAGGCATTACTAATTCTATTTAAGCTATGGCGGAATTAAATTTAAATCATTATAATGGTACGCTTAGAAAAAATAGCATAGATTTTTATTTAGTTTTAAATACATCACATGATTGTATTTTACATTGTTGTTAACGCTGCGATTACAAATATTTTGCGAATTCGTTTAATATAGTAATTCAGAAAATATATGAGAATGGGTCTATGATACTGTTTCATGCAATAATTAAAAACTCACTTCACAGTATCTTACATTGGAATTGACTGACTGAATGATGATGATTAATGGATGCGTTTAAATTGGCCAGAATGTTATTGGTAAACATTTCCGCCATCCGCGAGATATTTGTCGTGTGCTGCATAAACTGTTCAAAGATATACGACAATAATGCATGATTATTTATAAACATATAAATGCAAACGAAGTCGCAGTCAATTACTAGTATAATAATAATTAGAAGTAATGGCTTAGCTATATTATAATCGGATATCTATTAAAAAGACACAACGCCAACATAGGATCTGCAATCCTGCAATGGGTTGTAACCCTAAAATCTGTCTCTGCAGCACGGTAATGTGTTGTGCTATGTATTAAAACTTTATTATAGATCAATTATATAACACTTCAGTATTAAAAGTGGAATAAAATAATATAATTTAACCTTATATTTATATTATTATAGTGATATAAAATAATACAATAGATTTTCATGAAATTCTGTACGCGGGAATTACAAGTAATTTCTTATTAAAACTCTTTTTAAACTTTTAGTTTTAAGCTAAGCTATTGAAGATCGGACAAAAGCTTACATAACAACTTCGTTTGTCGTTTGAAGTAAGCACCTTACTATAAAATAGTTTTCGTCAATTTTTTCGTATTATATTTTACATAAATTTAAAAATTCTAAATTTAAAGCTCCGTAAAGCCAAACAGTGATTATAAAAATTGGGTCAATTAATTTTTTTGTCAAAAATTCAATGATGAATAAAGTTTATTCACTGATTTTGTGGGAAAAAAACTCCTTAGCTTTTAGGGCTAAACATTGTGAAGAAATCCTTTTTTCTTGTTATGTCAATGATATTTTTTGGATTTCATGATGGACCTTTAAGTCATTTAACTATTAAAATTAGAAGATCCGTCTTTGACAGGATTATTGTATGGACAATTTTACGACATACTGTAAGGCGAATAAAAAAAATCACGGCCTAAAATATTTATCAATAATACTTTTAAATATCTTACAAACTCACCTTTCTATATATTCTCAATCAATTTTCTTTTTTTATATATACTACGTCATTTAAAAATTTACACGAGCAGAGTAGAAATAAAATGTGGGAAGAGCTACCGATAAAGCTATGGAAAATAGTATAGTATTTTCTAATTGGTAAGTAGTTAAACGATCATAATAATTAACAACAAGTATCTAAGATAACAAATCAGACCTTCTTTGTATCGCACTCAATGTGATTCAAGTTAAGTCTATCTAACTGGAGAAGTAAGTCTCGTAGTGTCGGAAATCTTTTCCCACGTTACTCACACATCGGTGCATTAAGTGTAAGTTATATTTACTTGGAAAATGATAACCGTGGAACTTTGACATTCCTTGTTATCCCAGATGTTTTAGTAACTGTAAGGGTTGGCACACACCGGATTGTTGATTTTAGGGAGTAATTGCTAACTTCATCGTTTTTTCTCTTGTTGCGTAATTCGCTATCCTAAGCCGATATAAGTGGACAAGTTGTTTGTCATATTTATGAACGAAGGTCTTATTATCTACTATCGAATATTAATTTTAGGTTCAAATTTTATTGTTCGCTTCTGTTGCGTGATTTGCTATCGTATGGTGAATTAGGTAGGCCTGTAGGTTCTGTTGTCAAAAATGATCTTCTTTTTCAAAAGAACTTAATGCTTTTTTCTGTCTTAATTGTGGGCCCTATTTCATAGTTTTAATTATGATTTTACCCCTTTCTCATGGATCTCTATAAACCTTTTTCGTTATTATAATTGATCTCTATTAAGTTGTATCTACTGCTTTGTTTCATGACAAAGTCTAAATAAATGTGCTCTAATTAACACTTTAAAAAGTTTCCTGTATGTCTGTAAAAGTTCTATAAAAATCGGTACAGTCGCTTCGGAGGTCAACTGGGACACCAAAATTTTATGCATATACATAGTTATAACTCAATTAATTTTAAGGGCAAGTCCGAAGTGCCTTTTACATAATACATTGATGATTTCGGAAAGTATAAATAATATATGCTTTTTCATTGCTATTATCACACATAAAAAACATAAACATTTACACATATTTCTCATGATCACAGATTCTAAACGAAACAAGACTCTGTAGAGATTTAGCAAAAACTTGCACCTGTTATATAATCTAGTCTTGTGACGTGTTCGACATGATTCCAATGAGAAACTAAAGCGGTCCTTTTAAGGGATGCTGTAACTTGTTACACGTCTCGCTCTGACCGTATAGGTCAAGCACGATACGTATTTACTTTCGAACTTGCAATATCGATATTGTTATATACGCTTTCATAAAAGCCTATCATTGTAAATCTTCGGATATCGTTTTGGAATTTATGAATGAATACATTGTTGCACTTTTGGTTCATACATTGACGAGGTTATTGCCACAAGGCATTTACTTTTACCTGACTAGTGGTTTTATCGATAAAATGATTTTATTGATGGTATGGTAAATGCTAAAATTAAATTCATGTATCAGTTCTTTATACGCTTTATTCGTCGAAAAGCTTCAATTTTGATTCGATTATTATAGGCATGTAAACCACCATTCAGGGACATTGTTTGTGCTATAATTGGCTATGATAGATCACCGGTATTGAACTAGCTTTTTTTATATCATAGGAGGCAAACGAACAGGCGGGTTCGATGTTAAGTGATCATCACCGTCCATAGACACTACCAACAGCAGGGAAGTCGTCGTCATCGGGAAGGCGGGAGGGGGAGGAGAGAGGAGGAGAGGTGGGTCTCACTGACCGAACGAAACGCAACAACACAAGCACTGTTACTTGACGTCGGTTCTCTGTGAGAGGATGGTATTACCCCAGGTGAGCCGACTTATTCATGCTGAAATCAGTAATATCTTCAGTGTGGCTCTACTACCTGATAAATTGCATTTCAGAATAATCAATTTAGAAACGATCATTACAATGAAACTGGGATTCTAGTTAATGAAAATATCGCAATACAATGATTCAAGTCTTAGTGTTTTAAGTGCTTCCTGTGTGAAACATTACAATGTTCTAAAAAGTTCTATGTTCTAAAAAGACAATTCCCGCACTAAGTTATCGCAAAAATTTACAAACATACAGATAATGAGCACAGAGTACAACCATTGGAACGATTATTTGTAAATCATACAAAAATTGATCTATAAAGGATATATGAGAGTAAAGGAAGACGGAAAAGTATGAAGTGTGAAAAATGATATGTGTATAAAATACTCGGTGTAAATACTGAGATGAAATCTGATAAAGAAGAGTGAAAAAAGGGAAACATGAAAAAAGACAAAAAAATAATCAGTGTGGATTTCAAATCATCTACACTAGCCAATCATGCACTCAATCCTAAGACAGCAAAATCTATAAAGGTTCGAAATACCAATACTACATAACTTTACACCTATTCATGGATAATATAGGTATAGAAGAATTAATTTAATTTTCTCACATTTTTACACTACTTTTGCTCGAAAAAACTTACGTGATATTTGTCGAAACCCCCTCTTTCTCTCACGTGAGATTTAGTGAGATTCGCTTGACGCCCTCCCACCCAAACACCCCACGTAATTAATAGAGGCCCCCAAAACCACCACTTACTATACTAGAATTAACATATTATCATATATCAAATCATATCTAAAGGCACGGAATAAACAAAGTTACATTCGACGTTACGCAAAAGCTAGTTAATTTAACTAAAATATTCGGTACCCAGGAAACGACCTTGTCAAACCCGCTTTCTTACGGTTCATTGAACGTTTACACTCCAACAAGCAATTTTTACCTTTAATACAGAATTACTTCGACCTTCGGAGCTATTTAATAAGTATGCAGATCGAAAGAGGATATACAAGTAGGCTGTATATCAAGTGTCGGTAATAACAAATTAGCCGCGAGACACTGGTCAGTTGTGACTCACGTACGTAATGGGGTCTCCAAGACGAAAGTATATAAAGGAATAATCAATAAATAAATAACTGTAATGAGGAAATATTTTATATTTTTTAATGAATACTAAAGGATTTATCGAAGCTATTTAAATATCCTACCCTGTAAGTAGGTCTGATTTTACACAGTTCGATTTAACCTACTTCTATTCTATAATAAAATTGTTGAACAGTCGTATGTGAATAAAAATGATCTGTTTTTATGTATGTCAATTTATCAGATTTAACACAATAGCCTCCAAAACTACCAGATGAATTTTCATAGGGCTTTTACAAAAGACATGAGGGCAGCTTAAAATCAACATATAGGCTTTATCTCATCAAAATGGGTTTACAGATAAAAACATCTTAATTGAAGGTTTTAAAGTTTGTAGTTCTAATGGTGGTAGAGCCACGCTGAATTATTACGGATTTCAGCATGAATGGGTCGGCTCGTCCGGGGTAGTATCACCCTCTCATAGAAAACCAACGTGAAGTAACAGTGCTTGCATTGTTGCGTTTCGTTCGGTCAGTGAGAGCGCCGGAGGGCCACCTCCCCTACCATTTCCTCTCTCTCTCCCTCCCCTAACCCTTCCCCCCAAAGGGTGGCAACGCACTTGCAACTCCTCAGGTGTTGTTAGTGTCCATGGACGGTGGTGATCACTTAACATCAGGTGACCCATCTGTTCGTTTGCCACCTATGACATAAAAATAAATAAAATAAAATTGTACAGTTTAGTGGAATGTAATATTAGTACAATTTTTAGAAAAGTTAAAAGGTGACGTTTAGTTAGTTTATTTTTGAGACGCTTCGTGTCAATGTTCCCACGACCGAATTTTACTAAATGATTTTACGAAATGTGACTATTATTATTAAAAGACTATTATTTAGGATTGCTTATGTTTTGTATAGAAAAGAATATTTCTATTCACCGTGACTAAAACAAAGCACCTACTTGTACTAATGTTACAAGGTTTTTTTATTCCTAAAGCTAGAATCTTATGAGATTCTAGTTTATAGTCAAGGGATATCCCATCAAAAACATATATGAGAAATGATAGCCAAGTTCAATATTATAATATATGCCTTGGTTGTTGACTTCAACGACAAAAGAAGTGAGATCTAAATGGGCGCCAAGTTCAATGGTCAGTCCTGAAACTTATTTATAACAACATAATATTTGTCATAACAACTTAAAATATAAATTCTGCTTATAACTTGGGACGATATTGTAGCCCAAGTTCTGATTTGGCTAGTTCGAACATACGAATTATAGTACCTACTAAAACAGTCATGGAAGAGCCCTATGTTCGATGGTTAGTTTCTACCAGCAAGCCAAATTGTCGGGAAAAGAAACTAACAACTTACAGCTTTAGAACTTGCGACATAATTAAATATAATTTAGGCGCGTTGAGTGGTATTTTTGGTAGAGGATAAATTTCATGAGGGAGTAGACGTAGTGCCAGTTCGGGAGCTCCTGCGCCCCGGCCTATAGGTGATTGAAGGCACCATGAGGTTTTAGTCCGTGCAAGTCGGACATACCCCACCCTCAACTGCTCGGCTAGGGTGGGAATCCGTAGGGATTTCTCCTTGTTAAAAAAAGAAAAAAGGGGATAAATTTATAATTTCACGTTAGGACGTGCTACGTAAGCATTAACGGTCGTATTGCGATTCCGTCAGACTAGCAACGCGGAGTATAGGGGCCTGTGTATGTTTTGAAGCTCACCATACGTTTGATTTTTAACTTTACCTTTATTTTTAGCAACCAATCTTTTAGATTATTACTTCCATTGTCGAGAAGGTAATAGTATTATAAGTTCTTCTTCCTTTCCATTTTTGGCAACCAGTCTTCTAGTAGACCATCACTGCCATTGTCAAGTGAGTATCGATATTACAAGTTTCTTGATATAATTTCAATGAACTAACAAGATGGTGGCCATCTTGTTAGAACTTTCCATGGAGTTTTTGTGGCATCTCAGAATTCATGGTCCGTGGTAATTATTTTCCGTTCACTTCACTTATGCACAATAAACAAACTATATTACATAAAACACCACCAATTCTACACAATATAGAGTCAAGTAACACAAGATTATGAATAAAAAATAAAATTCACTACATTACAGATCAAGATCCCGTCAAAAACTCTACGTTTGATTTATTAATAAATATAAAAATGCATATAATTATTACTCCCAGTGCCAATACACATGAAAACCACACTAATATTAATAATGTCAATAAATAAGTTCTGAAAGTTAAATATCGTCATTCGCACTATAATTAATACGAAAATTCAAAGGACAACACATTTATTTCATTGTTTTGAGTTCTCACGCCTGTCGGTAGTGCTTATGACTGCCTCAGTTTTTTTATTTATTAGTATCACTCATACTAAACATTAACTTATTACTTACTTAACGAATTATCGACAACAAACAAGCAGGACACGCGGCATTGATGTGTCCAGAAATGTCATTTACCGTGTCAGCTTACCTTTTATGTAAAAATGTTGCCTGTCTCGAATAATTTTACGCTCTTCGAAGTGTCAGATTTAATTTTATATTATATAACAAAGAGTATGTGTACTTACGATTTCACTTGAGAAGTTATGCTTTTTTGACGTCAATATAAAAAATAACGGTTTTAAACGGAGTTAAATGTTCAAACGGCGAAATTAAGTATTTACTAAGAATAAAAAGTGTGAATAAATAACATGCACAAACTGAATAATATCATCATCATCTGTAGGCCTTTTCATCTGTAACAGATGATTTAAGTAGCATTCTGGCGGCACTTTCGTAAATGGCTGACAAGACCGATCCGGGAACGAATCGCTCGTCCGCAAATTCGGCAAGTATGTACATCTGTACCCCCAGGGGGTAGGAGGACTGCTCGTGACGCCTCATGCGTTTTTCTTCCAATTGCCAAAACCAGGTTTTTTATTTTTTTCGAACTGACTACGCTATTGACCAAGCAAGGTCTTAACAGCTTCACCGGACTACTAAGGCGAGCGCTTAAGGCACTCAGCCGATTTTATTTTGACAACTAGCTCAAGGGTGCGCGGCACACCTCGGCTTTGGCTGTTGTCTGATACATGCAATTCGCGACCTATGTAAGCTAACCTAAGCTAAGCTAACTATTCATACATATATGAGTTGTTGAAACATATATGTGTACCAAGCATACATACCTCAACAACTCTTATATATATTTCGTATCGGATAATATTCTAAACTATTTCAGTTTGATAAGGGGAAAAAATAAAACCCTTCCACCTGCATGTGTAAGCGTGTATGCGTGCACGTGTGTGGAGGTGATATGTGTAATGTTGTCGCAGTGATGTAAGATTTTGTGTCACTGTATCACGCGAGCAGCGTACTCAAGGGCTCCACGCCGAGGGAACGGACCTAGGCTTGAGCTGCTGCCGAGGGGGGCCTAGTCTGGTGTGCGGGAGCGAAATTTACCCCCAGACCACGGCGGCGTGATGTGTGGTTACGCGGGCGTGGGCGTGAGCACGCTCTGTTTGGAGAGACAGGCTGGTACTGATCGTTCACTGCCGTTATTTCATCGGGAGGGTCGGTAAAAATATGTCGCGGACGTCTTTTACAACGCGCAGCGTTTGGTACGGGTTCGTATTTTGCGGCAGATACCACTAACGGACTGGGAGCCAAAACCAGGTCTTGTCGTGCTTTGATTGGCCTTCGTGAATTAGGCGACACCATTTAGCCCGGTCCAAGGCTAGCTCCTCCCATTGGTCGCTTGGGATATTGAATGTAGCCATGTCACGTTTAGTGCAATCCTTAAAACGAAGCATAGGACGGCCAACAGACCTCTTTGCATGTGCAACTTCTCCAAGCAGAATTTGTCTTGGCAAACGAGTTCGTTCCATTCGATGCACTTGCCCTAACCAACGCAGTCATCTCTTTTTGAGAATAGCGGTAATGCTAGGAAGCTGTGCCTTACTCAGGACGGACTCGTTTGTCACACGATCCTTCCACGTTATGCCCAGTATGTTTCGAAGACATCGCAAGTGGTATGTGTTCAGTCGGCGTTCTTGTTTTGCATATATTTAAAAGAAATGTTTTATATACTATTTCAAAATAAGTTGTGTATCAAAATATATATTATATTACATAGTATAAAATAAAGTCCCCTACCGCGTCTGTCTGTCTGTCTGTTCGCGATAAACTCAAAAACTACTGAACGGATTTTCTTGCGGTTTTCACCAATGGATAAAGTGATTCATGAGGAACGTTTTGGTGTATAATTTATCAAGGATTTATTTTTTATCAGGGC
This sequence comes from Antheraea pernyi, assembly GCA_015888305.1. Lineage (NCBI taxonomy): Eukaryota > Metazoa > Arthropoda > Insecta > Lepidoptera > Saturniidae > Antheraea > Antheraea pernyi. Next base: position 1,616,268 of record MU158712.1, read on the forward strand.
GGGACAACGTCCGCTGGGCCCGCTAGTATATATATATATATAGGAGTGCGCAACTTCCTTTTTAAGCTAAAACCATATTCATGGTTTGTTACATCGGCACGCGTAACTTCAATTACAAGGTAAAAATTAAAAAAAATATAAAACCACATCTTTCGAATTATATATATATTTATCAGTTGCATTCCACCTATAACCATCGGCGATGTTATTGCTCTTTGAAAAATGTTTTAGATTTTTATTCAAATTACTTATATAGATAAATGCTATAACGTGATAGTTATAACTAATGAGGCTAAATGAAAAGCCTGAAACCATCAAAAACGAATTCAATACAATTGAATAATCAAAACATAGGTACCTATGTACTAGGGCGTGCCAAAAGAAGTCGTTTTTTTTTCTTGCTCTCACCCCAAAATACCTTAGGATATATCAAAACAAAAACAATGCCCAAGGACAGCTCTTAAATTCAATTTTAAGAGGTCCTCTAACGAACTTTAAATTTTCCCATAACATATTATGGGGAATTTTTTTTTGAACATTTTTGTCACGTGCAAACTGTGAAGAAATTTTATTTTGTAAAAATGAATGGGTAGGTCTCATTGAGCGATAAATTATCAACAAGAAATTCATTGAGTCAAATTTCTATCTTAAATATTTAAATTTCTACTGATCTTTCAAATTTGAATTTTTAATAATTTTGCGTTGTTTTATTTTTGTGGCTATTAACGAATAATATGTAAATAAATAAATATATAATAGTGATTTATTATAAAAGCCTTTTAAATAACTCACGGAGAAAATTTTCTAAGACAGTGTCCATAATTGTTAGACATCTTTCTACTTGAGAAGATATTAAAACTTGTACGAACAGCTCTGTATTGAACAGGTTTTATACCGTGTCTAGGTAAAAACTATGAGAGCTCGCATCCTAGTTAGTCACTCGCGAGTTTTCCTTTATCCCTCCTGACATGTTGTCATAACAGCTTAGTGATGACACGCGCAAGCTGCAGTATTAGTTCACAGGAACCTACACGTAATAATACCTTTTTAAAAGGTAATAATAACTTTTTAGACACTTGCGTCTATTATTAAGACACTTCAAATAAAGGAGGTTTTATTAATGTAGTATTTTTGTATATGAGCAACTTTTGGCATGTTTTTTTTTGGCGGGATTTTGGTCTGTCATGTAGTGGATTTTATATTTAATTCATAATCTTGTGTTACTTGACTTTATATTGTGTAAAATTGGTGGTGTTTTATGTAATATAGTTTACTTATTGTGCATAAGTGAAGTAAATGTAAAATAATACCACTTACCATGAATTCTGAGATGCCACAAAAACTCCATGGAAAGTTCTAACAAGATGGCCACCATCTCGTTAGTTCATTGAAATTATATCAAGAAACTTGTAATATCGATACTCACTTGACAATGGCAGTAATAGTCTACTAGAAGATTGATCGCCAAAAATGGAACGGAAGAAGAACTTGTAATATTATTAACTACTCGACAATGGCAGTAATAATCTAAAAGAAAAAAACTTTTGGCATTTCGACAAGCATATTTCTAACTCTTTTCAATTTTTAAATTACTATGCCTTTGTTGTATTTTTGTTGTTTCTTACTCATCTGTATTACATTGTTGTACGTTTAATGTTCTTTAAGTAAAAACGTCTTTAAGTGCGTTTAGCGGTATTTCTTTGGCAGGAATTAAGTTATGATTTCGCGTCATGACATGCTAGTAAGCGTGACGTTTAGTGACACGTGATATAGCAGTCTGTGTACGTCTAATATTTATTATTGAGATTTTGTAGCCCATCATATGCTTGATTTATTAGTAAACTTTTAAAAAATTGTATGTTGTTCGGAGTACCAATAGATGTGGGTGAAAACCAAACTAATGTAATAATTTCAATAGGTATAAAAATTATGAAATTTAAATCATTCAAATTATAATTAACTAGCCTCTGCCCGCGATTTCGTACTCATGGAATATTTAGTTTAGCTCTCAAGAGGAAAAAAAACAATTATGAAACATTCTTCATTGGTGCCCCGCTCCTATTGGGCTTAGCGTGATGATATATAGCCTATAACCTACCTAGATAAATGAGCTATATAACACTGAAAGAATTTTTCAAATCGGACTAGTAATTCTGGAGATTACCCCTTACAACGTCACAAACTCACAAACTTTACCTCTTTATAATATTAGTATAGATTCAAAGGAGAACACAATTATTATATTGTTTTGAGTTTTCACTACTATCAGCAGTCCTTATGAGCCTCAACTTTTATTATTTATTGTTTTATATTCTATTTTTATCAAAAAAAAAATAAAAATTAGAAAAAAGTCTATATTACTTTTGTTGAGCCCCCGACTACACTGGTATAGCTAGGTCTCCCATTGAAAATCAGCGCCTTAGTACCATTCATTGTACTGTAGCATGAAACTGAGTAGGGGTTTTATTGCTGTACATTTGTAATAGTTTTTTTTGTTGGTTTTATTTAATTATTTTGTAAGTGTGATGTGTTTAACATTTTTTTTTCTATCTTCTTCTTCTTTCGGTGAAGTATAACATCAACATTGAATGGAATTGAACATGATGTTAGGTTTTCTCTAAGCCCATTTCGTTAATTACAAAACCTAGATTGCAATTCTGTCACTAAGCATTCATAGGTGCGTCGGCATCTACAGTTGAGAGCTGAGTCCTACTAGATGTTTACAGTGCTTAGGCCACATCGTTTTCTAACACCGAGTGAGTTTGTGAACAAGCGCTAAATTACAAATAAATAGAAAACAATAATCCCAATATCAGACGTGTTATAACGCCTTGTTATGCGATATCACGAAGAAGATAAGTAGAAATGCGGGAGCATAATTTTTGCTTAAATAGAACTTTAATATATGTACATATCTTGTTATAATGCTCTAACGGATTCCCGCCTGCTACATTCAGTGTTAAAAAATGGCGAAAGGTCATTCGACTCCAAATAAAATAAGTAGCCTAGCTTTATAAAAAATCCATATTGGACGGCCAAAGTTCTATGCCAATGCCGTCAGTAGTTTTGAGGTGATTCAGCCTCAAAGGAACTGCATTCTCATTATAATATACAAAGATCAAAAGTTCAGTTGATTATGTTAAACCAAGTAAAGCATTGATTATGTAAGAATTTTACTTTCGATTCTTTATTTTTAACCGACTTCGAAAAAGGAGGAGGTTATCGGCTTCAAATATATTATTAAGTAGCGCGAATATCAATATATTTTTTTTTGATTTGGTTAATTTAATAATTCAGTTATTTTTCGATTTTTAAAGAGTTTTTGACGCAATTTTAGTCTGTTATGCAGTGGTTTTATGATTTATTCTTAACTAGGCTCTGCCCACGACTTCGTCTGCGTGGAATAGTTACTTTAGACTAACGCTAATACGCAGCGAAAGCTCAAGAGCAAAAAAAAAACTATTTTGAAACACTCCTATTGGTCTTAGCGTGATAATATATAGCCTATATAACCTTCCTCGATAATTGAGCTATATAACACTGAATGAATTTTTTAAATTGGACCAGTAGTTCCTGAAATTACCCCCTACAACGCCACAAACTGACAACGTAACAAGCTCACAAATTTACAAACTTTACCTCTTTATAATATTAGTATGATGACCTTCCTCGATAAATGAGGTATATAACATTGAAGGAATTTTTCAAATCGGACCAGTAGTTCCTGAGATTACCCCTTACAACGTCACAAACTCACAAACTTTACAACTTTATAATATTAGTATAGATTAGTATAGGTATATTATAATATATTATATTCATAATCTCGTGTATACTTTGTAATATTGGTGACATTTTACGTGATATAGTTCGGTTATCCTACATAAGTGAAGTGGGTGCATAATAATACCACGGAGCATTAATTCTGAAATGCTACAAAAACTCTCTGGAAAGTTATAACAAGGGGGTCACCATCTTGTGACCTTGAAATAATCGCAAAATATTTAAAACATACTCGATAATGATATTAATAGTGTGGTTGTCAAAAAAAAATTAACAAAAAAAAATCAAGCAGTTAAATTTTAATCAATGAAACGAACGTAGTACCGTATGAACGGACTTTATTTCGCTTCATGTGAGATATAAACGCGTCCGCTTCATTCCGGTTTCGTTGCCACCACTCAGCTCGGATTAATAATCACGCTGTTTTTTTTAATTTTGTTTTTTTTTCTCTCTTTACTACACCGGTGGCGCCAGACGACTTTTTGCTTCCATTTCCATATGTAAATGTTAAAGTGTGGAATTTGTTAATTTGCAAATTAACCGATTAATATACAAATTAAAGGATACACTTAATAGATTTGATAATTATTTATCATACAAGATTTTAACACATACTAATATGTAATTAATTTTATTGTAAAAAAAATATCTTATTTATGCATGCGTGCGTAACAGCATATTTATGTGTAGCAAAAAATTCTTTCTCCGCAACACACGGTTCTTACTCGTAAACGTAACTGTATAAAAAAAAGAGTTTTGTTTCTATAAACCACAAGTAACCTCTCTCGAATTGGTCTGTATTAAACCATAACTAATATTATAAATGCGAAAGTGCATTACTTTGTTACGCTTACACGCCTTAACTACACAACCGAATATAATGAATTTTTTTATGCACGTCCTTAGAGGTACAGAAGAAAACGCACATTAGGGACATACATAGAGTACATTCACATCCACATTAACGCGAGCGATGCTGCGAGCAAAAACTAGTTACTGTATGAAATTTAATAAACATGGTAAAATACAGTTTAACGCCACCTATGTACGAATTATAGGACATAAAAATTCATGAGAAAACTAATAACACCTCCAACTTTCATGGCGATTCGTCAAACGATATTCGAAGTTATCGATTTCGTATATAACACCACCTTAATACTCATATTATAACCTCACGAGTACTCAAATACGAATATCCGTTGATAATCCCTGTACTCAGAGTAATAGCGGCACGCTATGACGGCCGTTTTGACGTTTGTCCGCTCAAGAAATGTCATATATAAAATAAAAATTAATTTCAACAGTGACGTGCAGTCAGTTCTCAAATTTTTCCAATGTGTTATTTTAGGGCACATAATAAATTGAATACAGATTTATAATTTATGTATATGTATAATCACGTACTATGTATCTACCTAACTAATACTGTACTTTGCTTACAATATGGTCTTACGAATAAATTATTTAACTTTTTTACTAACAAAAAAAACAGCACCGTTTGACAGAATCCTTGATGGCTTATAATTATTAGTATCCTTCGGCATTCATATTTTTGAAAATTTGAAATTATGTAATATATATTTATATCCTATATATAATTTTCTATATAGCATCGTTGACCATTTTGACTTCCAGTAAACTAGCGTCAACGATTAATACAAAGCAATGCAGCATTTGATTATATTTTCTCCGAAATCAATATTTCACTTGACTATTGTAATGTGTCAAAACGACCATTATACCTTGCCGCTATTGTAACTTCAAATACCGTGTATAAATTACTGTTACACACTCTCAACTCGAAATATGGTTTTGCAAATAAACTGGTAACTATGCCAACTACAGCATTACTATAACACGGGCGCTTTAAACTTTGCCGGAATTACTCGCTTCAACGGTTACTTATGATATAAACATGTTAATTCCGTCCCGATTCAATTAAAGGGACGTACGTATTCCGTGCGACGTTTGTATTTATATTTTATTCTTGTCGTGTATACATATCTGATATTTTGTAATCAATCATACCGTAAATTATTCCTTGTCCCGTTTTAATTTTTTTTGTAACATACGTACCGTTATTTTATATTGCTGTATCCACATATCGAGATACGAGTCATGAATCGAGAAGTATCGAATTATACATCGGACTATAAAGTAGTCTATATATATAATTACTAGCTTATGCCCGCGGCTTCGATTGCGTTAGTGTAAATTTGACGTGGATAAAAAGTATGTTCTTCTCTGTACCCTGGACAATGTATATGTTAAATTTCATAACAATCGGTTAAGGCGTGACATGCAAATCGTAACAGACTTACAATCGCATTTTCTTAATATTAGTTGGGATATAACATCGTAGTTCTGTCTATACATTTTTGAAGTGTTAGTTCGTATGAGGTCTTTGAATTTCTGATCGACATTCTTTTTGTGTGACCAAAAGTGATGGGGGTAAAAACTGTGTCGAATAGTGTTAAGAACACCAGTTCTCGTCCGATTACCGAAGTTAAGCAACAACGGACACGTTCAATATTTGGATGGGTAACCGCGTGGGGACAACGCTTGACGTTGGCTTTTTGTTGTATTTTTTTAATTACAATATTTCGCTGTAGTATAGGACTGACACTTCTATCGTGTGTGTTTACAACACACCCTTTTTTCTTTTCTAAATTTTGTGATGCCTATAATAAAGAATAATGAACAGGGATATAATATTTATCTTTTTGTGTACATAAGGACACCCAGAAAAATGTACTCCTCCTGGGGTACAATAACAATTATATTGACACAAGTAAAGCCGCGAGCAAAAACTAATGCATAATTCTATATTTTTCATAACATAATAGGTAATATTACATGAATCATCATTTATTTAACAATGTGTTGTTATTAAGTTATAAATCGAGTAAAAGTAACAATAACAAATAAGCATATTAAACTCCTTTTCAAATATTATTTTACAAAGCATTCGTCGAGTAAAAGTAAGAATAACAAATAAGCATATTAAACTCCTTTTGAAATATTATTTTACAAAGCATTAGTCGAGTAAAAGTAACAATAACAAATAAGCATATTAAACTCCTTTTCAAATATTATTTTATAAAGCAGTAGTCGAGTAAAAGTAACAATAACAAATAAGCATATTAAACTCCTTTTCAAATATTATTTTATAAAGCAGTAGTCGAGTAAAAGTAACAATAACAAATAAGCATATTAAACTCCTTTTCAAATATTATTTTACAAAGCATTAGTCGAGTAAAAGTAACAATAAGAAATAAGCATATTAAACTCCTTTTTAAATATTATTTTACAAAGCATTAGTCAAGTAAAAGTAACAATAACAAATAAGCATATTAAACTCCTTTTCAAATATTATTTTATAAAGCAGTAGTCGAGTAAAAGTAACAATAACAAATAAGCATATTAAACTCTTTTTTAAATATTATTTTACAAAGCATCACTCGAGCAAAAGCAATAGTAAGAAATAACCATAATAAACTCTTTTTGAATACCATTTTACAAAGCAACACTCGAGTAAAAGTAATAACAACAAATAAGCATATGAAACTATTTTTACATATCATTTTACATAACAACACAGAGTATTTATTTGTTATTTTTATATAATATAATCTCTAAAGTTTTATAATATAGTAGATAATATAATCAAGTTGGTGAGCAGCACCCTTTAGAAAGTCTAGGACGTGATGCTTTCCGCTCTGGGGATCACAGAAAGTTAAGAGCACTCTTCGCAAATGCGAAGGAAACGAAACACTTTTATGTAGAGAATATATCATAACATTTGCGAAGTTTATTTCATTCCACTAAGTATATTATTAGTATGTATTACGTATATATTACGTGAACTGTTGTATTTTCATGATGAATTCATATGGCAGGGCAGAATCTAATTGGATCGTGAGTACACCAAGGTGTGGTGTCTACCGTAGTGGTACAATTAAAAGTGTCGCTATCCATGATTGTAATATATATTCAATACTAGTTGCCCCCGTCGTTCGTTGCGTCTTAATATGATTTTTTTATTAGCCTACTTTTTTAGTAAATATATGAAACATTTTGCTATGCTACCCCATAGGCACTGTTCGCTTTTCCGGATTACAAACTGAGAAAGCGAATTTTTGAAAGCAAACTGCAGTAAAATGATAAAATTACATACGTCAACTGAAAAAAGAAAAAAAAGTATCGTAATTACAGATGAGTTCAAGTTGCTAATAGCAATTTGAAGTTGCGTTCACAGTTACATAAAATGAAAACTGAATTTTAGGTTTTTCCGTGCATTTTTTCCAATTTTTCTCTCCATGAAAACCTTCCTCAGAGTTCAAGGAATAAATCAAATCAAAAATTACTCGAATAGGACCAGCCGTCTTTGAGTTTTGCGCTTAGCAAAATAATTTGCCGTTCAGTTTTATTTATATATAATAGATAGAAGCGCTGTGGGTGTCTATTACCAGACTGGTTCGTATGATAACTGTTGCAATGCCCTCACGGTGACTTATTGTTTTCATTCACATTTTTAGATCATACTGTGTTATATGGATCCGAGTGTTGAGCTACGAAAGAGACGGATGAGAAAGGATTACATGTAGCAAAAATGTGAATGTTAAGATGTATGTGTAGTGTAACTAGAATGGATAAGTAATAGGTACTTATGAGAAGAGATTAAAGTCATGTAACTACAAAAGTTTTGAGTATGAAGGTAGACGGATATAGCAGTGAAGGAAGACCGAAAAAGGTGTAAATGGATCGTGTGAAAAATTATATGTGTATAAAATGCGTGAATACTAAGATGACAACTGACAGGGAAAAGTGGAAATGGAAAACATATTGTGCCGACCCTGCTTAAGTGGAATAAACGTAAGAAGAAGAACGCTGTGAGTCACGGCCGTAGCTAGGGGAGGGCATTGTGGTGGCCTTGAAATCACAATGGCATACCTTAAAAATACCAAGCACTAAGATAAATTATTATTATACAATTGTTTGTCTATAGTTTGATATTTTAAAAATGTAGCGATAGGTATCTAAACTTTTCCGAACATACCACGGTTTGTGACATTCGAGGGCAGATCAATTATGATAAATTTTGTATATACTAAATACCTGTAATCAATACTGCCCTACCTCAAATTCGACTTTAGCTACAGCACTGCTGTGATTACGAATAATTATGTCTTAGTCGTGTTACAATAATAAAAAAATGTTGTGAGTTGAACGTCAAGCGCGCGCGTTATGAGCATTACGTACTTCTAGGGCGCGTGTGATGAGCGTCGCGTACTTCTAGCGCGTATGATGAGCGTTGCTTACTTCTAGCGCGCGATCTGTTTGACAACTTTCAACTTGACTAGCACAACAAAACGCGGTGCTAGTAGCGACGTAATTAAGGAGAGGTTTGGTCTCATTTTCTCCATTAGTACAGCCGTACGAAGCCGAGATGAACGTCTAGTATATGTATAAAAAATACTGTCACGGATGATATTAGAATGATTGTTTCTTAGCGTAGTATTTTTGTATTCAGAGAACAGAATACAACAAAAGATCGGAGTTTCCCGTGAATGAAACTCTTAACGAATCCTGAATTAACCAGATCGATAATTTTGGATCATATTTAGGAATTACCACCTTCTGTTATATAGCCAATACAAGTAAAGCAGTCTTTTTCTAGGTTTAACGTTCTCATAATTACAATCAAATAAATTACTGATGCTGAACGAGTTGCCTTGCATTTTTAAATGTTTCATTTAACCCTACAGTTCTTTGCAAATAACAAATTGTACACTACGTATTTTTTTCGTAAAACTGATTGCGATAACCGTTTAAAATTTCCTTATTGCATTCATAAAACAATGTTCACTATCGAGAGAAACTGCCATTTAGAACTATGCCGTAATGTATGCGATATTAATTCATATTTCAACAGGCTACTTCGATATCTATTGTTATACACTCGATTGATAGAACCACTATAATATAACCTACGCCGCCTGCAACAGCACTCGAGTCGATAGCTCACAAGTAACTAGTTTCAATTAATATAAAATTGAACTTTTCGTACGTAGAAACCTTTCATTATGGGAGTTCCACGTGTAATGGTCGTTATAGCAAATATAGATTGGTCTTTCTCATAAGATCTCTAAAGGGAATTCATAGGTCTGCAAGAAATGGACAACGCTATTTTCGTATTGAACTTCGTTGGCTAATAGTTTGTAAGATATAAGGGCTCTCCGTAAAATGGTAATTATTTCGACAGCATCAACTAGGTCGCCCTAAACAAACACGCCAACTGTATGTATATTTACACAATGTTTTTGTGTCAGTAAAAGTTAATGATTGCTCTTGTATAGTATTTTATTTATCGTGAAACCATCGACAGTGTTTGAACACATTAAATTTCCATCACTTTCAATTGAAATTAAAGTTTCATCTATTATTATTCTATAAAAAATTGATTCAATCTTTATTCCAAACAACTATATCAAAGCTTTTTTTTTTATATAGTAGCACGGCATAATGACTGCCGTGTGCCTGATGGTAAGCACAGTACAATCCGAAAACAATGGCGACCACCGAGTGACACAATATCCATCGCCGGTCGCCGCTGTCATGCCGGCCTGCGAAATGCTGGATATGCACAGACTGATCCCGAAACGCGACCCGCAGAAGCGAATCACTATGACGGGCTTTTTCGCCATATACATGGTGGTATTATGGTGGTAGCTGCTATTATATCTCCTATTTTAATTAAACATTTTTCTACCACATTTTTTCGAAATCCGTACAATTGTAAAAGGCAGGGTAACACTCTTTGTTAGCGTAACCACTAGTGTTATGACTCTAAAACTACGAAATAGATTTCCATGATCCTTAATTAAAACCATTGGAGAATCTCCTGACCAGGTTTTAGTATATGTTTTGTTACACTGGGTATTATATACAAAAAAAAAATGATATTAAAAGAAAACTATGTCGAAGAAAATGACTACCAGTAGAGATCTCTTGCAATATTTTATCTTATTATTACCAATTTTTTTTAAATAATTTGTGAAGTTAGCCTTAAGAAAACTCTAACAATGCACTCTTTCCTTGAAATGATTCTAACAACTTTGAACCTATGTCGATCGATCCAATATCCGTAACACTTCCACTTAGCTACCACCCTCAGGTTGAAAAAGTTGAAAACCGACGTGAAGCAACAGTGTTCAGTGCTTGCATTGTTACGTTTCGTTCGGTCAGTGAGAGCGCCGGGGGCTCACTTCCCATCCCCCTCCTCCCTCCCCTCCCCCCAAAAACAGGCTGGCAACGCACTTGCGACTCCTCTAGTATTGCAAGTGTCTATGGACGGTGGCGTTACTTAACATCAGGTGACCAACCTGCTATGATGGGGGTGTAAGGGGTGTCGAAAAGTATCATAAGACATGAGACACCCAAGCCAACCTCACCCGCACGTGGCACACCCTGCTGAATAACGGACGAGGCAATGGCGAAAGCGGGGTGGTAGGGTTTTACAGCTCGACTGGGTCGCAACCACCATGTATATGGCGAAAAATCCCGTCATAGTGATTCGCTTCTGCGGGTCGCGTTTCGGGATCAGCCTGTGCATATCCAGCTTTTCACAGGCCGCCATGACAGCGGCGACTGGCGATGGACAGTGTGTCGCTTGGTGGTCGCCATTGTTTTTAGATTGTACTGTGCTTACCATCAGGCACAGTGCAGTCATATTGCCGTGCTACAATAGAAAAAAAAGAAGTCCAAATATTAATCGAATTATTAAAAATCGAGAATCTGTTAAATGACACTAGCAAATAATATGGTACATTCAATGTTGTAGTAAACCCTGACCCGATTATCATTGCACAAACGTTAACATGTGGGAGAGATAAAGAAATAAGTATTACAAATGGTCGGTGACTCGAGGGTTATGTCATAAATTATTATAAACATTCAATATTCAGATAAGACGTGGAATATTTGTTATAAAAACATTGCATTGAATGCAGACGACAGCATGACCTTTCGTAGCGAACTGACGGCGTCAGCCCATACGATTTCGACGATTGGCTGTGCTACTCATACTAATATCATTGTTCTAAAGTATAAGCGAGATAGATATATAATGTCTCTGTAATTTGATTTCCTGGTTGACATTCGCAATTTCTTGTTACTAGTTTTCTTGTTATATGGAAATTACGTGCTTTATATAAATGAATAACAAACCGTCTTTTAATTGTGAATATTAACTTAACAAGCTATTACCCTCGTACTCGCTCGGGTTAATGTAGCTATGGTCAACCCCTGGGGAACATCACATAAGAGCAGATAAGGTATAACAAACAACTCACATTTGTAATATTAACAAGGACACTTGACTCTTATAGATTTTATGATACTTTTGTTAAATTTGATTATTGCAGCTTAACCCCATACTCTAATAATATATTGCGTAGATAATATCCTGAAAAGTCTTCTACCTGTCAGTGAAGGTCTTATCACAATTAATTCAGCCGTTTTCAATGTTAGCCCGCACAAAGGATAGACACTCTTAACTTTATTTATATCTACTTACTATATCTTTTTGTAAGAAACTTCTACAAAAAATCTTTATTCAATTTAGGCCCTGAGAAGGCGCTTATGATCGTTAAAGCCACCATCGGTTCGGAAAACAACCCAGTTATCGAAAAGAACCGGCAAGAAATTCGATCAGGTTCCTCTTTTCATGATATACATTTTTACAAAACATAGATAAGTTAGATTCGTTTTTGGTGGATGCAAAGAAAGCGGCGTCATTTCCAGGCGTCACCATCGTTCACATATTGATCCACCTTATAGCCTTTAGACATTAAAACCCGCTTGACATGGTGTTTGAAGTGCTAAATTGAAGTCATATAAGTAATCAGAACGTAAATCACGATCTAACTTAAAGTTAATTTGTAATTTATCATTTACATAAAAGCGTCGATATTAACAAAGAAACATAGTACTGTTCTTTGACAATCTATTGATCGTGTGTCACAGAACACAAAATTGATTTGTCTATCTACAATACATTTCAATTCAGTAAATTGCAATATAGATATTCCAAGTAAATGTTATTAATTTATACTGCAACATACACGTGTCTACGCATAGACATACGCACACGAGTAACACAAAGACACACACAACGTACCGTGTGTTTGTGTTTGTATGTCGCATTATCTCACGTGTCGTGTTTCGCTCATACACTACTCGTGCGTGGCTTAAGAGAGGAGCGACTCGCGGCGTGAATACTCCTGATTTAGTACGACCATAGTATAGTAGGTGCCGCACGAATCGTTTTATTTAAAAAAACAAGCGACTAATACTTTGTATCATATAATGAACATTTAAAATACTGACTCGATTCTAAAAAAAATCACTAGTACAAAGCTATGTTCTTCTTAAGTCATAGGTTATATTCTATTGTTATTAAAAATCTATACGAATATAAAGAGGTAAAGTTTGTGAGTTTGTGAAGTTGTACGGGGTAATCTCAGGAACTACTGGTTCTATTTGGAGAATTCTTTCAGTGTTATATAGCTCATTTATCGGGGAAGATTATAGGCTATATATTATCACGCTAAGATCCAAGGAAGCGGAGAAGCAATGAAGAATGTTGCAAAATTGGGGTATTTTTTCCTCTTGAGAGCTACCGCTGTGTGTTAGCGTTAACTATTCCGCGCGGACGAAGTCGCGGGCAGAGGCTAGTCTAATATAATTATGTTATCATCCATAAATTATGTCATATAGATATTCATTATCCACTCTCCAAATTGGGGACGCGGACATAGTATACAATTTTAAATTTTAGAGATTATTAAATGAAAACAGAACTACCAAAATTATTTTGTACATTTCTCTATTTAAAATATTGTTCGTTATACAATCATAACTTTATTTTTTCGAACTGTCTAGGTTATTGACCTAGCAAGGTCTTAATAGCTTCACCGGACTACATCATAACTTATACTTTATACTTACGTTATACTTATACTTTACGTTATACTTTTCGTTGTATCCGAAGTTTAGAATTTTAATATTTTTTATTTATACTCGTACATGTGATATCACGAAGTTTATGACTATGCTTAAGGGGAGGAGTAGTCCGGTGAAGCTGTTAAGACCTTGCTTGGTCAATAGCGTAGTCAGTTCGAAAAAAAAAAAAAACTTAAGGGGAGGTCCCTTGTCATATGATGTCACACTTTATTCCCTCAACATGTAACGTGATTTATGAGTGACTCTTAATAGGAAGGAAGTCGTTAGCCATTGCTAGTTAAATATATTTATATCTATTGTGTGTTTTTGAAGTTCTAATTAATTTATATATTGTTTACTGCACATAGTTTATACGTAACATTAATAATTCTAGTGCTCTCTAGGCTTTACCCGAGTATGACCATCATAGTTATATAATAAACCGAGATGGACAGAAAATCTCCCCATATAGATTAATATGCGACAGTGTAAAGTAACTTAAAAGAAGACGAGGTCGCTTCTATCGTGTCGATATGTTATTTTTGAAGTCAAAACTTCTTACATCGAGTACTATTTGAGATGCGATGAAACGAAAACGCGACATTAACAGCCAAACATTTGGACAAGGATTTAACGCACGAGAGAATGAGATAGAAGACATTATACAGTGTTTACTTTATTGGCGATCGTGCTCCTGCATATTATGAGGTTATAAAACTCTTATTTCTCGTAACTTGTACCAAAACCGAGCGTGCGATTTCCAAGAACACTTTCTCATAAAACACGATGTACTAATACGAGCATTTCTTTCCTGCGTTCAAACGTGAAACGTTACGCGCCACTCTATTTAATTCCCTTCACTATAAATGTTACTGCATATAATCGTTTACATTTAGTTCGCGTTTCTAAATGTTTAGCTTCTCTGTTATTTATAGTTAACAGTTTTAATGTCTAATAGATTTTATACGAGACAGTATTCTTTTAAACACTTGTTCAGTTGCATGAGGCTGTTATATGTTGTACACTGTCCTTTTTTTAACTATATAAGTAACTAAGATTGAAAATTCGATAGATGTTCCTTTATACTTTATAGGTTTTATAATGTACTAGCTGACCCGTTCCCACTTCGTTGGTCGGTAATAGGCATTCATTATCAAGCTACAACTTTTCTCTACAACTCAATCATATATCTCTCTCTCATCGTTAAGGCAGCGTTCGTAAGAAACGTTTTCGTTCGACCATTTCCCTCCAATTCCCCTACAACCTCACAAACTTTACCACTTCATAATATTATTATTATTATAGATAACGTAATTAGTTGATAGCTTCTGCCCGCGACTATGTACGCGTGGAAAAGTTATTTTGGGCTAAGACGCAGCGGAAGCTCTCAAAAGGAAAATAAAACATTTTTACAACAATTTTAAAACATTCTTCGTTGTTGCTCCGCCCCTATTGGTCTTAGCGTGATGATATATAACCTGTGACACTCACAAACTATGTGGCTTTCTATTGGTAAATGAATTTTCAAATTTCAAAATCGGTTAAGGGGGAGGGGAAGGGGGTTAGCCGCCGGCACTGATTAGTGATATTAATTATTATCCAATTATATTTTGTTTACAAAAGGATTTAATGAAGATCCGAATTTTCCTCTTACAACAACATATCATCGCAATTATCTTAAAGAATATTAGACTAAACACTTAGGAGATTAAAATATAGGAATACACAAACAGCAATTACTTATATTCCAAACATGCGTATCCGAAGATAAAACTGATCTGACGTGTCACGAAGGAAACGGTCCCTTATCGACCAGTTTTCATAACGGGAAACCGATGCCGGCAATTATTATGCACGATTTATTCCTAATAGATAACGGATGAGATAAACTAATTGATGTTAACAACTGATATACATGTAATTAATTAGTGATTATTTTATTGGAGGAAGATAACGCATTGTGATTGAGATTTTAATATGTATCTATATATCTCACGTCTGTTGGGCAAAAGTTTATTCGCGAGGGGAAAAGCAGGT
This sequence comes from Antheraea pernyi, assembly GCA_015888305.1. Lineage (NCBI taxonomy): Eukaryota > Metazoa > Arthropoda > Insecta > Lepidoptera > Saturniidae > Antheraea > Antheraea pernyi. Next base: position 1,632,096 of record MU158712.1, read on the forward strand.
TTCAAAATAGTAGGCGATGTATAGGTAATTTTTAAGGTACATCACGATCAACCCATAATTATTAAGTACTAAATAGAACCTATAATTGAGTCTTTACGTTTCAAAACGAGCTAAATCCAATTTTAATCGTTTATATAACATGTTTAACTTTTTTATAATTTCAAGTTTTTATACACCGAGAACGAAGTTCAAATTTTTCCGTTCATAAGGGATTTATTATTTTTTATAATATTCGTAGTTTTTCATATACAACATTTGAAGGTCATGAAAAATAACGTAAAATAATACGTACGGCTAAAATTGGGCTTAGCTTATTTTGTAATGTGACGAGTCAATTATTAAATATATAGGATTTCTGAAAAACCATATTATATTAAGAGCTTAAATAGCGAGTATCATATTGAAATACTTTTACGTTGAAGTCTAGAGGCACAACGACCACAAAATAAATAAATTGGTAAAGAAGGCCGATTCCATACAACAAGCGATAATATGTGCAAGCAACGCCGGGCCGACGGATCTGTGATTCCCCTCGTGTCGCTGTTGTCCATGGGCGGCGGTGATCACTTACCATCAGTTGACCCGCATGTTAGTTTGCCACCAATGGTTTAAAAAAAAAGCAGTCGTGAGTGTCCGTGTTTTCGCGACAATATACGTAATTATTATGTGTCTCTCAATATATTCTGATTTTAAAACGAATTATAACTATGTTATCTTATCTTGTACATTAAACAATTATCACATAAAAATAAATATTAATTAATCGAAATGAATTAATCAATCTTTTTGAAAAATCAGTTTTTGGTTTCTGATGATCTAGACGATGAAATACCATTCGGGCGTCCGCAAGTACGAACTTTAGCATGTACAAACAAAAATTTTGGGGTTCGCGTACATTTACTAATTTAAATTGGTAGCACTATTAGCTGACGGTGAAGGAAAACATCGTGAGCACTCCTGAATTTAAGTAATGTTCTTGTAGTACTACTTTATAACATAGAACTGTGGATTTCTCAGAGTTTAAAATCACCAGTTCGCTATGGGCTGGCGTGGTGATTACGGCCATGCCTTCCTTCGGAAAGAGGTATATGGCCCTGGAGTGGCTCTTACAGGCTGACGATGATGATATTTTTAGTGGATTATTTTAGTGGATAAACAGAGAGGAATATTATTTCCAGATATCACAATCATTCGCATATTGATCCACTCTAAAATAGCCTTTTAATATCAAAAGCCGCTTGACATGGTGCTTGAACCTACTATCCGGCAAATCGGTATTGTACTTTAAGACTTTACTGTAAGGCCTAACACTATTACCTAAAACACTGTTACTGATCTTACTAAGCCTTTCAGATAATTTCTAATATTAAACTCAACCCTTTATTAAATCCACTTTTTTGTAACTTTTTGCGGACATAAGTTAAAACATCAAGAATTTATTTAGAAGGCAGTGTTAAAACTGATAGTATAAAATACTCAAGAGCATGCAACACAGGACTGAAGCTCACGAGAAATGATAATAAAACTCCTGAAATCCACATAAATACATTAATGAACAACGTTAACGCTTGTTACATCGGGCTTGAAGCACTTTCTTAGTACGTAATAAACTTTTTTTACTGACGCTCCTGGGAATGAGTATACTGCTTTTAATAAAAGAGACGATTCAGTTTCATTACCTATAAGTTAGCTTCAATTTTACGACTTATCCTACGTAGGTGCTTGGAGCATTAAATGCACTACTACACTGATTATTTTAATTAGAACTCATTCTATAGTTGTTTTTATTTTTATTGAAGTGTAAGTGTCTGTTCCCGACAGTTCTAGTTGTATACCAAAATGAGTAAATGTATAGTTAAGTATTTATAGTACGGAACTTTGTATATTATATGTTCACCTGATGTTAAGTGATCACCATCGTCCATAGACACTTGCAACACCAGGGGAGTCACAAGTGCATTGCCAGCCTGTGTTTGGGGAGGAAGGAAGGGAAGGGGGAAGGGAGTTGGACCTCCGGCGCTCTCACTGACCGAACGAAACGCAACAATGCAAACACTTTTACTTCACGTCGGTTTTCTGTGGGGCGGGTGGGATTACCCTGAGCGAGCTGACCCATTCATGCTGAAATCAGTAATAGCTTCAGCGTGGCTCTACCACCTACAAATTCATATATGTATAATGTAATACACACATATAAGCCAAAGATGTTTCAATTCCTCCGCGTGAACACACTGACATGATGATTAGTTATGATTTTTTTTTTCAGTATTTCCTATATTTCTCTTTCTGTTTCAATCTTCTCGTTTTTGTATTATCATGTAAAAAAAATTTATATGTAAAATAGTTTAATCTTTTGCTTTATTAATATTTAATTTATTGTTGGAGCATGCCGTGGTTGTCTGTAAATATAACTACATTTATAATGTGTTACAATAGTCCTACTTTTTATATACTAACTAATGTATTGTCATGTTGACGATCCTAAAATAAATAAATAGACATACGCAATGTTTTCTTGAGGTTTTGGATAATTAACATCTCGGGAACAAATGAATCAAAACATTGTGAGAGAATACTAAATAATAAGTTTTGACGTTTGACCACAATTTTTCTGATGTTAATTGACCATGTCATCTAAGATGGTAAACACGCTAAACTTACGACAACTGGGTCTTAAATCCAGCTGCCCTAACACACATGTCGGTGTCAGGCAGATTTTAAAAAAGGCCACTATACAACGGCCTCATTAAGATGATTACCTCTCCTGAAAGCTCTGGCTAATTTGCAAGGGTTCGAACCTAAATTGATCGATGCGGTGTGCTATTACTCTAAGTAATAAGCGATCATGCGGATATGAAAATGCTTTTGGAGAGGACAATTCCGATATAATGGAATATATAAAGCCGGTGGTACACTTTCGACTTTCGTGAACAAAATTTTGCATGTGTCTTGTCAATATGTAATAGAATAAATTTCAAGCATTTTTAAATGTCTGTCTGTCTGTTTATCTGTCCGTCTGTCTGTTTTTATGAACACGCATCACTGCTAAAGTACTTGGTTCACAATAAAACCTCACAAATAAAATCGTAAAGCATATCCTCGAGATAACCTTAGTGTTTGTTTCATTAAAATCGGTCCACTCTATCAAAAGTTGTTGCAATTTGAATGATGGTTCGAGTTAAGTACGATAGAAGAGTAGCAATCTATACTAATATTATAAAGCTAGGGGGTTTGTTTGGTTGAACGCGCTAATCTCAGGAACCACTGGTCCGATTTGAAAAAATATTTCAGTGTTAGATAGCTTATCAAGAAAAGTTTATCATCACGCTAAGACCAATAGGAGCGGAGCAGCAATGAAGAATGTTTCAAAATCGGGGTTTTTTTTCCTTTTGAGAGCTTCCGCTACGTTTTAACCTTAGCTCATAGTAACAATTCCAAGCGGACGAAGTCGCGGGCACAGCTAGTCTATACTAATATCATAAAGCTGAAAAGTACTACTCTCAAGAACTATCGGTCCGATTTCGAATTCTTTCAGTGTTAAATTAGCTCATTTATTAAGAAAGGCTATAGGCTATACAATCACGATAAGACCAATAGAAGCGGAGCACCAATGAAGTGTGTTTCGAAATTGTTTTTTTTCTCCTTTTGATAGTTTCCGCTGCGTGTTGGTGTTAGCTATAGTTAACTATTCCGCGCGGGCGAAGTCGCGGGTAGGAGCTAGCAATATATAAGAAAGGTTGTTAAAAAAATAAAAAAATAACAAGGTTACAAGATTTCATCCTTCGCCGAAATCTAAAGTTCTTTGTAAATAATCAAATCAAATCAGAGAGCGCCGCCACTGATATAAATAATATCACTACACCTATAAGTTGTTAGATAGATCAAAAAACTTACAACAAAGAGTACAGAAAGTCGCTATTTTATTTCCGATACCTTATTTAGAGAACAATACTATTGATTTAAATCAAGTATCGAAGATCTACAGCACAACGTGGATTGTGGAATAGAGCGCACTGGTCCGTGCCTGATCGTAAATTTCACTGTTAATTGGACTTCGTGTATAGAAGTTACGATTGACAATTTCTTTAAACAATACCACACTCTATCGTATCAATTTAAGGTGCATTTTAGGATGCCGTCATTTATAGTGACTGCGGAGATTTACAAAACATAAACATGTTGCAAAGGAAAGAGGTCCTGAACCTACAGTGTTGGCTCAGCGGTAATCTATCGATGGCTTTATGTCTGTTTTATCACGCAGCCAGAGTCCGATTTATTGGACGTTTACCTGAACTTCTGAACTGTGCCACGTTTTCAATAGCCCTTACATATTTTCACGATAACACTGATGAGGTAAACTGCATGCATGTCGGCCCCTACTTTATCAATAAACTTGATGCCGTCATAAGGACTGTCGGCGGAAGTGAAAACAAAAAACAATGGAACTTAAACTGTTATTATTTAAGTTCCATAATTCGTATTTTTTTTCTTTCTTTCACATCTATTGGCACTCCGAATAATTATTATACTTTTACATACAGTTTATTAATTCAACAAACATTGTTGGGCTGCACAATCTCAATACAACATATTACATGTATACAAGCCACTACGTGTCGCTAGTCTAGCGCAAGCGTAATATGTCACGAGCGTGTCGAGGTCATTGGCGACGGGAACACAGCTTTCCTGTCCCAAAAAATGGCTCACCGCAGCTAAAGAAGCTTTCACTACGAAAATAATATTTGCTTTACCTACTTACACCTCCAATATATTTTCTTCTTTTTAAACAGTTCATGTCAAGGAGGTTATTACCTGAAAATAAAATAACTTCGTCAGTATAAAATAATAAAACCACATTAGTTTTTTGTAATAGCGCTTTTGTAATAGAGAAGCGGGTTGTGACCCTGCAGTGGGTTTCTTACAGGCTGATTATCTATTTTTCTGATCTAAATTACTGTCACTAACAAACGTGCATCAACCGTAATCTCGTTTTTAATATCGGCAGTATATATATTTATGTATATGTAAAAACTGTACAATGCTTTGTCATAGAATATGTAATGTCGCTTAGATCAAGTATCGCGTATCCGTAACATAACACTTTAGTATTGTCTTACCGCAACCGTTAGATGGCGACAGGATCGGGTGTGAACTGCTCTCAGGTAATGTATACTTTATAATCTTGCTTAGTATGATAACTTTGATATGATCGACACAGTTATATGACACTAGCTGACTCGGCGACGCGTTGTTGTGGCTCAGTTATTATATATTAAATTAAAATTATGATAAAGTATTTGGTATTATGGGGTAATGACTCTGCCTAAAAACTTGATACAGAAAAAGAGAGGTTACGTAGTAAATAGGTTAAAAGAACACGTGAGCCATGAAATAAACTGAAGTTGAAAAAGAAATTTAAAATTAAAAACGTGGCGCTATCTATGGGATTTCTGTAACAGTCAGTCCTACAGTTTTCTGTCAACAAACTAATTTGAAGCACCATCTGCTGGCGACGGACGATACTTACAATTAATAACAATAATCAACATTGACAAACATTACATTTTTAATTAAAAATATCGAGGCTATTAATCGAAATATTATCTTATCTCTCAAGTTGGACCAAAGTATACATAAATACCAACTTTCATGAAGATGGGTTGAGTAGTTACGGAATTCGTCGACTTAAAAAAAAAGTAATCGATATTTACTCAATAGTTTTTGTTTGACGAGCACACAACGGCAGACTTCTAACAATTTATTTATATAGATTGTATAGTCTATTTTATAAGCTACGAATATAACGCTACGAGTCTTAGGATCAGACCAAGTAAACAGATGTAAAAGTTTAGGCAAACCGTGTGACACAGTGCGAAATATGAATACCCAAGAACGGGGTGACTAAATGTTTGTGAAAGGTTTCTTGCCCCGTCAAAAGAGAGATGCTTAATCGTATTTAATATAGATTAACACTTCTACAAAGAGATATATCGCAACAATTTCGTTGGAAAGGTAATCTCAACTAACACTTCTTACTCATTCAATGATTATGCGACATTACCGATTAGTCTCGACGATGCAGTGTGACTAAAGCTAAGTATGTCGACGATGATTGACGACTTATAACGGCGCGAAATTCTAGCTGTGATACTGTACGTTTCGTCTTGCCACGCTCCCGCCAGTGACGGATTATAGATTAGTACTAAATAATTTATTATAAACCCACCCTATACGTAAATAAGGTTGGACTTCGCTCTAGTTCATATAAAGGCAAAGTCATTAAATTATACAGAATATTATATAGAAAAAACGGTGATATCATTCGAAGCAAAAAAAATGAAAAATACTTTTTTGAATTTAGGTCCTGAAAAAGTGCTTATGAACAACAAAATGTACCACCTACCACCAGTTCGGAAACAATTCAGCTATCAAGAAATGTCGGTGAGGCACTGTTCGACCCCTTAATTATGTATTTCGCAAGTGATAAAAGATATCAAGATTCTAAATTCAGATGGTGTATTAGCCATAATACAAACTAAAACGCATATTTATTTACGTATGCAGCATTGTCACTGTTTTGCTAAGATTTGGTTGGGATGGTTACGTACTCTCATTTTGCCATTTCAGATATGAAAGCACTAAACAATTGCCAGATAAAACTTTTTTTAATATCCTTTTTTCCAATCATTAACTAATAAGTCGCTATTAAGCATGCTGCGACATTTCAAAAAACCGTTTATATCGAAAGGACTTTTTCGATATATGTACCGATATCATAAAACAGAAAATACAATAATATCCATATCAGTAAATAACAAATATTTCCTATAAAAAAAACACAGTCAAATACAAATTTTTAAATTGTTAATTTGCTTTAACTTCGGCTGCTTTTTCAAGGCTCTTACCTAACCTCTCACAAAATAGTCACGAGATATGCACTTATCGTCGGCACATTGATGCCAAACATCTTCTTTGAAAGGTCTTAGCGACCTTCACAAAGTACCGAAACAATTATGCAAGAAAAAGATCTTAATTGTTCTTTTTAGTTTCTATAAATAATTATTGTTGAAATATTTCATATTTAATTAAAGATAACTCGTAATTGATTACGATTTATAGTTAAAAGCTTCAAAATAGCACAAGGGACAGGAAAATTGAGGAGTAACACATTTACATGGTACGGGAATATTATAAGGATAGATTAAAGGTATGTAAATAGAAAAGTGACAAGTATGAACGTGGACGGATATAGGATTACCGAAAGACAGAAAAAGGTATGGATGAAATTAAATTGTATGGAACATGATATTTGTATGTATACTGAGTCACCTCAGATGTCATCATCTGACAGAAGGGAATAGTAGAGATAAAAATATTCAAATAAAAATAAACCGTCTTCAAAAACCACGAACTCAAAAGTATAAAATATTTTATTCACTTCATTTTAGATTATTAGGTGGTAGAGCCACGCTGTCTGTAGCTATTATTAGTTTCAGCATGAATGGGTCGGCTCGCCCGGGGTAGTACCACCCTCTCACAGAACACCGACGTGAAGTAACAGTGCTTGCATTGTTGCGTTTCGTTCGGTCAGTGAGAGCGCCGGAGGCCCACTTCCTTTCCCCCTTTCCCTTCCCCTTTCTTCTTTCCCTACCTCCCCCATACACAGGCTGGCAACGCGCTTGCAATTCTTCTGGTGTTGCTAGTGTCTATGGACGGTGGTGATCACTTAACATCAGGTGACCCACCTGTTCGTTTGCCTCCTTTTGACACAAAAAAAACATTTTGTCTTCATTGAAAAAATATATAATTGTAGATCCAATTATAGAATTAAAATATTACCTATTATGTTTTGAAGTCGGCACCAAATACCTATCTATGCCCCTGTGTAAAAGACAAAAGACTTTCACTTTTTACATATATACATATGGGTCGAGAACAGAACCTCCTTTTTTGAAACCGGTAAAAAAACATATGCTGATCCTATTTAGGTGGGATATGGTGTAAAAAGATTATGATAATTTCATTATGATTTCCATTTCACATTACATCTACAGCCATATTTAGATCATAAAGACATCTTATGTCGCAGTTACATTCGCGTTAACGTAGATTTGAAAAAAAAAACATGATCTCTTGTCGTTATTTTTATGCATTCGACATAAATATTGACATAGTATTTAACTTGCATACCTAATCGCTACCCTTGAATTATAGTTGGAACGTTTTGTGTAAAAATTGATTTTGCCACCATACTTGAATGATGATCACTTTTTAAGAGTAGGTACACCGCGCCGTCTGTCGCTTACATACATAACTACTTCACTATCGGATAAGTATACTATATGAATATATTCTATATCTTAAAGTATTTACGCACTAGGAAAACAGAATCGAAGCATAATAAATACCTTATCTTTATATATACATTTCTTCTGTACGTGTGTATGTCGCTAAACTCCTCCTAAACGACTGGACCGACTTTGATGAATTTTGTGTGCATAGATCAGAGAATAGTTTAGATTCACAATTGGACGCGGTAGGTGGCGTTGCGGTTGACTTTAGGGTTTTTTTTATCATCAAGGCAGGACAACGTCCGCTAGGTCCGCTAGTTATATATAAGATCGTTGTGTACGTGTGTATGTCACTGAACTCCTCCTAAACGGCTGAACCGATTTTGATGAAATTTTGTGTGCGTATTCCAGTGTATCCGAGGATGGTTTAGATTTACAAATGGACCCGGTAGGTGGCGCTGCGGTTGAATTTTAGTTTTTTTTTGTATTATTAAGTATAAGTTTAATAATATTAAAAGTAATATTAAGTATTAAGTAATTATATTAATTACTCATACGCGCCAATGTCTAACAAAATATGATAATTTACACTACCATATATTAATTACGTCGTAATTTTAAAGTTAGGATTTCATTAGAATTTTATTTGTGAGTGTGTGATGATGTGGTTACCAATGGTGAAGATATTATTTCAAGGGTGCCAGAGTGGCCGGACTTCGGCTTAAACTGTTGCTTTGGATGCAACTTCGCGAATCTGTCTATGCTAAATTAAGCTAGCTACATACAAGCGTACCGGCTTGTGAGCCTCACGAATTCTAACTAGTATTTCGTATCTAAATTACCCAAATAGATGCAATCGTTTTGAAGTGCTACGCTTACATATATTCGGCAATTGATTTATGTTTATATAGATATATTGTTTGTTACTGATATAGTAGGTGTCTCGTATGCCGATATTTTTGGATTGCTACTATAAAAAAAGCAATTATCACATCGATATATCGAGCAACATGATTGAAAAGCTATACTAAATTATCGATTTTCTGTTGCACTTCTGACACTTGCCTATTATGTACATATATCCGAGTAGGATTAAGAGGGATGTGCCATTGTTGTGTAGTTCCCCTCGCCCACGTGTGGGCTCAGCACCCGCCTCGAGGGCTCTCTACATAATTGGAGTTTTACGATCCTTTTGTTACTTGATACAAGATTACTCCATCTGCTTATATTCGCAAATACATTAGCAACTAGGTTGTGGTTATATACTTAGGATATTCCCGAAGAGTGTTGGTACAAAATCTTTAATGTTTTTGAAGTTATATTGAAGTTATACTTCATTTGGCACGTTAGGGAAAAATGATGAGAGTAAATTTTTGCAATACGCGCGCACACCGTCACCCTGAAGTTCGCTATAGTCAACATTTTGTTTCTTTGTATTAAAACTTTCAATGTATTAAATACCTTTTCTCTATTGTTAGTGTCGTTTTTTCTAAAAACGTAGAATAAGGTGAAAGATAATTTTTGAAAAGTATTTTATCTTGTTACGCCAAAGAAGTATAACTTCTAACGCGTGTACATAAGTACACACACACACTTTTTTTTATTTCTTTCACAGAAACGGTTACAATAGACAATAAAGTTCTGTTGACATTGAAATAGCGAAATTTTAGGATTGTAATCATCCCAATCTATATTAATAGTATAAAGCTGAAGAGTTTGTTTGCTTGAACGCGCTAATCTGAGAAACGACTGGTCCGATATGAAAAATTCTTTCAGAATTAGATAGCTCATTAAGCGTGGAAGACTATAGGTTATATAATCACGCTAAGACCAATAGAAGCGGAGCACCAATGAAGAATATTTCAGAATCCGTGGTTTTTTATTTTATTCGAGAGCTTTCGCTGCGCCCAAAGTAACTATTTCACGCGGACGAAGTCGCAGGCAGAAGCTAGTGAAATTATAAATCTTCGTACATGTTTTTATTAGGATTTTATTGAGCTTTTTTTCGAACTGGCCTATGCCTGCCTTTAAGGACATTTACAGATTCACCGAACTACTAAGGCGAGCGTTTAAAGCACGAGGGCCTATGGGCTTGGGCAGCTACGGCTTGGGATGTTGCTGCAAATTGCAAGAAACTCGCAACGAGTTAAACTAAGCTGTGTACACGTGTATCTCACCAACCCATACCTGTATTTCGTATCTAGTAATTTGGCAAATACTGAGTAAGCGAAATAAGGGGCAAAAAAGAAAATTCCTCGAGTTTATTGAGGCTTAAAAACAACAAAAACTATGAAATTGAAATTGAATACTATTCTATTTATGGCACATACAATAAAGGGACGAATGCTGGTAAGCGCTTGTTGAGTACTCTGGAAGAAAGAAGGTTTTACGTTTCGCAAATGTCTGCTACTAAGAGATACCTATCTGCCTCAATTAGAACGACCTGTTCATTTAAAATCCTAAATAAGAAAGGCGAAATCGATATGATATATCGAATACGAACGAAAGAATTATGAAATAAAATAACAACTTAACGTCAATTTGACCATATTTTTGAGGATCTCGCTCTTGCCTTCTTTTTTAATAACACACTCAGTGGTAACGCCATCTAGTTTAGAACTC
>MU158713.1:938-44802 GCA_015888305.1 Antheraea pernyi
AAAGGAGAAAGGGGAAGGGAAAGGGGGAAAGGAGGTGGGCCTCCGGCGCTCTCACTGACCGAACGAAACGCAACAATGCAAGTATAGTTACTTCACGTCGGTGTTCTGTGAGAGGGCGGTACTACTCCGGACGAGCCGACCCATTCATGCTGAAACCAGTAATAGCTACAGCGTGGCTCTACCACCTTCAAAAAACGTGTTTTCGTTTGTGCACACTTTGCACACACCTTCCGCAGAAAAATTGGCTATACTAGCCGTATTAAAGCACACAAGAGAGTTGAAGCAGTCGCTGTGGTCGAAAACGGGCTATGTGCATACGTGTTAAATCTTTAAATATGTAAAATGTTTACTTTATTAATATTTAATTTATTGTTAGAGCATGCCGTGGTTGTCTTTAAATATGACTACATTTATAATGTGTTACAATAGTTCTACTTTTTTTTTATATACTAATGTATTGTCATGTTGACGACCCTAAAATAAATAAATAATTAAATAAATAAATCAAATCATTTATAATTTGCAGCAAAAAAACCGCTCGCTTATCGAACAAAGTCCAACACTGAAGCTTCTCCAACAAGCGCACCGCTTGAGAGCACTCGCTTGATTAGAGCAGCTAAATTATACGAATTAGCTATAATGCCCCACCGAGACCGGATCACTCTCACACGCTAAGATTTAATTACTGGATTAGGTTAAAAGGAAACCAAAGAAATTAGTAGTACAACAATACATATAAATCAGTTGCTTATTTTCCCTGTAAGAATAATTGTAATAGTAAGGAATAAAATCGAGTTAATTGTCATACATAATGAGGAGCTCATAGCTTGTCTATTGCCATGTCCTCTTTATTAATTAAACGGGCTGAAAGGTTAGACAGTAGCAATATTTATAGAGGATAGTCTGCCCTCGATTGTCGTCCTAAATCAATAAAAAATAGGTTCTTAATATTTGACCTAATTATCTAGAAAAATATAAACATTATACGCAATCCTCTACGCTCCTATTTTAAAGCACAGTATGACCCTCGGGTGATTTCTTTTTTACTTGAACGGTACGGGAACGGTATGAATAAAACAAAAGCGTTTATTGTCCGTTTTATTATCGAAGGTTATTAACTCTGGGTCGCCCCTTACAGCTTTGAGTATCGGTTATTACACCTAGGTTTACTATTACCATTGTGTTTATACTTTCGAAAGTCTTGGAACAAACTTTAACTTAGGTTATCTTTGTTATTTATTAATATTTGTTTTGATATTATTATTTTATATGTTAAATGTAACCATGAAGTATTATATCCTAGAATGCTGCGAGTGTTTAACCTTTCATCTGACATAAACTTCTATAACTCAACTTTGTTACTTATCAATGTAGAAATAAAAAGTTTTAGACTCACAAATAATAAAGGTTGATTTATGATAGACCGATATATTGTTTAAATAAAGGACGGACACCCACCTTTCTTCCGATATTTGCTATTCTTAGAACTTGTTTGATGCGAGCAATAGGGTTTGAACGTGTGTGTGTTCCGCGAATCGCCGTGTCACGCCTTTGCTTTATCTGTAGCTGCTAGTTTATACGTAATGTTTGCAGAAATGACTAAAGTTTGTACTTTATTTTATGTTGTAGTAGTTTATTACAGAAATATTCATTTTTAAATACAAATATTGCTTCAAGGCGCAGGTGCGATGTGTTTGGCGGCATTTTGTAAACGGCGCGTGCCGCGTGACACTAGTATAACGAGTGACCGACATCCATCGACATCCACTGAAACACGCACACAAAATTTCATGATAATCGGTTAAGCCGTTTACGAGTTCAGTGACATACACGCATATGGAAGAAATTGATATATAAAGATATTCAGTAATTTATGTGCAACGTTTTTCTATGATTTGATTTATATAGATTTCCTAATTGACCTAATTAACTAAGTCGTGAGCTCCAGTAAAGACAAACATAACTCAATGGCCGAATGTATTTAAACGTATCACGTCAGAAAGGATGTCCATATTTCGTTTAATCCTTTTTTGTTTTCTTTGTAATTATTAAGGTTTGTATGAACTGAAAATATTTCAAAAATCGTACAGCAATATGAAAAAATGGGTTAAAAATCTCCATACAAAAGGCGAGTGAGTCAGTGAGACATAAGACAATTGGGAGGCATAAAAAAATCTTGACAGAATTAAAAGATTGACGCGAATATTTACCGACGGCGTATCTAAAGTAAATTAAAGTATGAATTTGGTCACATTTTCTTCGTTTATACCCACATCCTTACGAAAATGGAGCGGAAATAATAATAAAATTAATAAATATATTTGGTGACCAAGATTATTTATTATATTTTTCTTTTAACTTTATTTATGGCAACCAATCTTTTAGATTATTACTCCAATTGTCGAGTAGTTAATAGTATTACAAGTTCTTCTTCTATTTTATTTTTAGCAACAAGTCTTCTAGTACATTATTACTGCCATTGTCAAGTGAGTATCGACATTAGAAGTTTCTTGGTATAATTACAATGAACTAACAAGATGGTGGCCATCTTGTTAGAACTTTCCATTGAGTTTTTGTGGCATCTCAGAATTCATGGTCCGTGGTATTATTTTCCATTCACTTCACTTATGCACAAAAAGAAACTATATTACATAAAACATCACCAATTTTACACAATATAGAGCCAAGTAACACAAGATTATGAATAAAATATAAAATCCACTACATAACACACCAAAATCCCGCCAAAAACTCATTTATTGTATTTATTTATTATCACATATAATAACCCTTAAATCTACACCCGTCTCACAATTCTTGGGAACTGCTCGGATTTTCTCTTGCTGCCACGCGATGGACCCGGCACCCGCACAGTTAATCCATGGAATACTAAGAAGTACATCTCTTTATTCATTATCATAAATATTTTAAAATGCAAGTAAGTAGGTACAGTCGGCAGAATAAACTGCGAGGAAGTTTCACCTGACTTGGAAGTTGCCAACGACACGCCAACTTTTGAAACATGGGAAGGCTTTTACGTTGCATAACTTCCTTGGGCCGACAGTTGGGCTATAATGTTACAATTAACGTTTATAAAACTGAAATCAACTGCGTAATTAATATTTCTCTGTCATAATACTTATTTTACAGGATTATATTAACAGTTAAATGGTAGAACAAAGTTCGATTGAGGGAAACCAAGTGTTACACTAATCACGTATAGAGTCGATGCAGTCAGGAATGGCAATAAACACTCTGAAGGCACTGTAACTATTTATCCGGGCAGAGCTTCGCCTTACAGTAACTTCCATATAGGAGTGCGTGCAGATCAGCGACACCTTGCCCTTTATATGCTGAACTCCCACCAATGTAGCCTCACACTGGGGTGAATAATGAATAGCCGACCAATAGCGTTCGAGGTCATTAGTAACACCCCCGATATAGTCAATAGCGCGGTATCGCAGGTCAATAGTGGTTCCCCGGGTGGCGTTGTAGTCTCGCCTCTCGGGTATGTCATAGCGGTACCGGACGTAGTCATTAACACAAGTTACACTTATCTGTACCGCAAAGCAGCATTATTGCACGCACAGTATATGTTCTGGTGGCAATACGCACGAGTGACACATCATTCTGTGCACTTAGGATACGCAAGCAATTAGAACTGTCTTTAAACAATTTATATGTATACAATGGTAATTGCAACAAACATTAACAAACGCATGTAGAATCACGAGCACGACTCTAATACTGAAATATATAGATCAGAAGTTAAACTTCTGCGGCCACTATAAGGACGAGGTTCACTGTGAAATTCGAGGCAATGACCAAAGCGAAAGTTACGTACCTTATTCACGTTTGACTTCGCTATGAGCTCTAACTGAATCTTGGAAACTTAGAACTTGCTTTAACTGCTTGTTGTCGGTATTAGTTCTGAGTTACCGAACGTTGAGGTTAGAAGAGCGCTTTGTTAATAAAAATAGGGTTAATCACACCTTTTTCTCCTCTGCCCGTCAATCAATTTTCCTTACTGTTTTTGTGTAAAAAATATCAATTGAACGAGCTTCCGTGTTATTAATAAAAATAATTGGTAAACGGTTCGTTTCTTTTGCATGCCTTTGAAGAGTCAAAGCCTTTATTTAAATGTTTGTATCCCTCATACTTCATGATCTTTATTAGGGTACTAGTCTACAATATTTGTACACTATTTCTCAAAATAACTTAAATAATATTGAAAATTAATAATTAATAAATATATGGATAATGATCGCAATTCGAATTCTGAAGAAACACCAGTTTACATTATGTACCATACATGATTTTTTTTTATTAGTACACTAGATGGTGGTGACTCTATATACGGTAGTAAGCATAGAGGAATCCAAATTGTGGTGATTATTATGAAATATATATGTATAATCAATTAGCAGTCATCATGCCGATCGACAAGCGTCTTGACGTCTGGACATCAAATATAATTAGTTGTTACCTGGAAGAAAAGCACTGAACCAAATTACGTGGCTCTGTTCTAAATCATAGGTGTATTATCTGTTCAAATTGTAATATATACTTAGTGAAATTAGGTAATATTATTATGTTGAATAAGTAACGAGATAATGTTAATAGAGAAGGGCTACTAGTAAACCCTGTTGTTGTATTTAACTTAAACAATTAAATACTAGCCAATAAATGCAATAAATAATATAAATAAAGAAATTACCTAAAAAAACCGGCAAATTTTATAGATCTTTAAATTACATTAAAAATGCTATTACTTTGCAAAAGTAACTAAAAATGGTTGACATGATATTATATAAAGCACTAGCTCTACCCGCAGTTCCTCACACGTTTTTTTAAATTGTATTAAGAAAATATAAAATTATGCGGCCATGTACAAATATAGAAATGTTATTTAAAAACAATTGTAAGTACGACACGCACACCACTTACAGTAACATGTAACGTATACATTAAATATATAAATACTAACAGTGTGTCAAATGAGGTTTATCGTCGGTAACATATTTGGAACCTTAACCCACCATATAACTACCTCAGTGCTCACTTACACTGTATAAGGAACTAATGAAACAATGACTTCAAAATGTTATTATAATGATATAATATGCCCATATTGTCAATAAGTAATACGCTTATGGTCTAATATCTTATTAGAAAAACCCCCTTCTATCTTTAAATTACTATTAATAATTATAATGTTGAATTGTAAACAATGAATGAGCTGACGTTATGAAATCTTGCATAAAAATAAATCAAGATATAAAACTTTATATCTGTCTAAGCAGTTTTTAATATTCGACGATTTAAATAGTGCTCATTGAACTCGATACAATATTCTTATATGATGCTATGGTTACTGAGTAATGTAGACGAAAGCGCGATAAATAAAAATAAAATGGCCGCCAAAATGACCAAAAAGAAAATATAATTCAAATTACATACATAGATACAGATATCAGAATTTCAATTATATTTGTTTTTGGAGTCCAGTACAACGCACGTCTTACGCACATGAACAGCATATTTTTGCTAAATTTAATGCTCAAGAAGTCGCCGGTAACAGCTAGTCTACAATAGAATAACCTAAATTACTTCCTATAAGGTCAGCTATCTGCCAGTGAAAGGCCCGTGAAAATCGGTCCCACCGTTTTTATCGTGAACTCAGTACTTTAACAGCGACGCGTGTTCATACAAACAGACAGACAAAAATCTAAAAATGATTGAAATTATTTTATTCCTTATTTACTTTACTTACTTTATTACTTATTCCAAGACAACTGCAACATTTTTTTTTTCACAAAAATCTAAATAGTACAGTCACGTCAGATTTACATTCTTATTTATATGTATAGATTCAGCAAGTCTTTATACCGTTTCTAACCGTAACATTTTCCAACTGCGAGTCAAAGTGGCAAGCTTGACGTATTCATTCCCACACAAAGTTTATCCCACGAGAATGGATGTCGCTAACTTGTTCGCGAGATATTGAAGCATGTATATTGCCGCCCCGAACGATAATAATAGAATTCGTATGAAACGCTTCAATTTTACTTTGACATGAATATATCGAGTTTAAAACATTTTCAGGCGATTGCGTTGTGGTTTTACTATTACAAAAATAGTATGTTGTACATTGCGTAGTATAGACCAATACAGATAAACACAATTGTTTCTTTTTTAATCAATGTCAAAATAACAGTTTTTGAATAAATGTAATGAAAGTATATAAGGTATCTATAACAAAAAAAAACATTTTTTATCTGTCTGCTTGTTCCGGCTAATCTCTGAAACACCTGAATCTATTGTGACGGGACTTTCACTGGCAAATAGCTCATGTTATAAGCAGTAACTTAATCTTTTATAATAAACTATAATGGCTAACACCGTGCGTACCTTAGACGCAAGTTGACACTGAACCAAATTGTTTCGTTAGAATCGACGCGGATGAAATTGCGGGTAACAGCATGTATATAATATAAATACTAAGATAAAACTGTTCAGTTCCCCTTTTATTCGTCTATTTGTTAACTGATTTTCTTTATTCGTTTCTGCTTGGCGGCTTTTGACGAACCTCTATAACAAAAAATTGGAGACATTTTATTTTCTTCACAGCGACATGACGAATCCATTATTTATAATTCTCTATTATTTTATTATGATATATCTTGTAAAATAAAATTCAATATTAACGAAAAAAAAAAAAATTAACTGTTAAAAGATTGTTAAAGCCTAAAAACAATCACACGGAATTAAGTAAATTAAAATGTTAATTTAGTAGAATTTCTACAATTAACTCAAGAATACGACTAACACTCAATCATTGCCACCAAAATACATCGCTATAGATGCTTAGAAAAAAAACATTGAACGTTGTAACTAACTAAAAAATGCGCTTTTAAATATATTAATACAACGGTATGTATTTCTCATTATTGCTGTATCATCTAAACTTAAATGCAATGCACATTTGAAACCGTAATCCGCGACGTGACGTCGAGCGTTTTAAGAGCTACTCGGTTTTTATAATAAACATAAGAACACGATATTGTATTCAACGAAATCAATATAACAGTCACGTATGATCCCCATACAATATTTTTAAGACAATACTGATATAGAGATACTATAAAATCAAAGTTCAACGATCCGATCGGATCGGATTTTTCTGATAGCAGCCAGAACGTACGAGCTTATTTGTTGCCTTCGGGCGAGAACTGGATCGAGTTTACATGAAGTCACGTAGTACGTGTACCATGTCTTAAGATATATCCAGATAAACGTTGTATTAAAGATGGGTCGATGTATAAAGGTTATTATATTAATTCTATTACTATACCAATTGTACCCGCGACTCCGTCCGCGTGGAAATGTATGTACAAGACAATGAATAAGAAAATCATTTAATGTATTAAGTCTATTTACTTTTCTCTCGTACTTAACTCGAGCCATCATTCAAATTATAATAACTTTTGTTAGAGTGGACCGATTTTAATGAAACGAAGACTAAGTTACTCCCGAGGATATACTTTATGATTTTCTTGTTGAGGTTTATTGTGAACCCAGTGCTTTTCCAGTGATGCGTGTTCATACAAATAGACAGACTCACATATCTAAAAATCAAAGTAGTAAAGACCCGTTACATTCTTATGTAATAACTGTATTTACATTCTTATTATATGTATAGACTAGCTGTTACCCGGTTCTCCGCACGCGCTTTTTAAAAAATGTATTAAAGAAATGTAAAATTGTGAGTGCGGCTGTACATTACAGAAAAGCTTTTTCAAAAACATTTGTAACTACGACGCGCACACCAACTGTAACATGTAACGTGTACATTAGATATATGAATACAAATAGTATATCGAATGGGATGGGATCTATCTTCAGCAACATACCTGGAACTTCAATCTACTATATACCAAACTCAGCTAAGCTCAAGCTAAAACTCAAGCTCACTAACACTATATAAGAACGTAATGCAAATTATAAGCTATACATTATCGAACAATATATCTTAAATCTTTTATTATATAGATATAATATGCCCATATTGTCGATATACTTAAGTTATTCTTATACGTTGCTATAACCACTGAGTTATGTAGAAGCAAACGCGGTAAATAAAACAATATAGCCGTCAAATTGACCAAAAAGATTATATAATTCATATTACATACAGATGTATGACTTTCAATTATCTATATTCTTGGAGTCCAGTAGGGCACACGTCTCACGCAGTTGTAACATATTTTTGATCAATTTCACACGGACGAATGCATAGGTAACAGTTACTCACTACATAGTGTATCAATTCAAATAAAAAAAGAACCATTAAAATCGGTTCACAATTGACGAAAATATCGGTTAACATACATAAAAAATATACATACAATCGAACATAGTAACCTCCTCCTTTTTTTAAGTCGGTTAAAAAGAAAGTCTTCTGTCAGTTTATCTGTTCGCGATAAAGTCAAAAACGTATATATTGTACTGTGATAATTCGGAGCATAATCTGTGCATAGTTCGTAAAAGGAATGTGGTTGGCGGACCTTGCTGCACGCCCATTGGTGCACGCGCACGAACACCCGCGCCACAACGTCCATTATTTAAAATAAGATACAAAAGTTCTCTGTGTCTGTTCGGTCTTACGCGAAATTTACGATTTTCTCCTGGCGGTTTTACGAGCCCCAAAAGACCAATATTCGCGACAAACCCTTTCGTGCAATCGTGCTGTACTGTACACGGAACAAACAAGAACCAGCGCCTTGGAAACCCAGTATCCAGAATATTGCGGCTCGACACCTCGAGAAAGCAGGTACGTCACCACAGTATTCCTACGATACAATGCCCATATTGCCAATATAATTAAGTTATTCTTATACGTTACTATATTATAATATATTACAATAACATTGAGTTATGTAGACGCAAACGCGGTAAATAAAACAATGACCGCTAAATTGACCAAAAAGATGATACAATTCATATTACATACAAATATATGACTTACAATTATGTATATTTTTCCAGTACAGCGCACGTCTCACGCGCTTGTTTACAGTAAACAACATATTTTTGATCAATTTCACACGGACGAATGCACAAGTAACAGTTCATCACTACATATCACTACATAGTGTAAAACAAAGTCCTCTGGTTTGACTGTTTATCTGTTTGCGATATGATCAATTTCACACGGACGAATGCACAAGTAACAGTTCATCACTACATATCACTACATAGTGTAAAACAAAGTCCTCTGGTTTGACTGTTTATCTGTTTGCGATAAGGTCAAATACTACAGAACGGATTATTATGCCGTTTTCACCAATCGATAGAATGATTCATGGGGAAGGATTAGGTATAATTTGTCAAGGTTTTCTTTTTATTATCAGGGCGGGACAACGTCTGCTGAGCCCGCTAGTATAAAGAAATAAAATAGCTCACTAGTTAGTTATCTGCCTGTAAAAATCTCGTGAAAATTGTCTAACCGATTTGGAGATAGCATTGCAGGCGAAGTCTTGGCTAACAAAATAAAGTAGTCGAAATTACTTCTCATATTGTGAGTTATCTGCCAGTGAAAATCAGTTCAAGCATTTCAGATATTCCACTGCGGCCGAAGGCGAATAAAAAACCTAAATTATTCTTTATGAGGTCTGCTATCTACCAGTTAACAACACGTGAACATCGGTCCAATCATATTGACAATAGCAAACCGGACAAATAAAATAAAATAGGTCAACCGCTTTAATTTCGGCTATCTGACAGTAAAATTCCCGTTAAAATAGCCGTTTTGGAGATTACCCGGAACAAACAAACGAACAGATAAAATATAATAATATAAAAACATAGACGATATATAAAAAAAAATGTTGGTATTTTGTAGCCGTATCCATTCATCTAAAAGTTGTTATTTTAATTTTATATACACATACTTTATTGTTATAATACGTAATATGTAGATTACAAATAAAAAAATTGGAAACAAAACTACCGTAGAATAAACTTTTCGAATAGGAACACAAAATAAACTTTGAAAATGTTTGCGATAGAAACTTACCACGTTACCATGGCAACGTATATGATACTAACGCTAACACGCAGCGGAAGCTCTCAAAAGGAAAACAATGCCCGATTTTGAAACATTCTTCATTGTTGCTTCGCTCCTATAGGTCTTAGCGTGATGACATATAGCCTAAAGGCTTCATCGATAACTGAGCTATCTAAAAGGTTTTCTCAAATCGGACCAGTAGTTCCTCAGATTAGAAGGTTCAACCACACAAACAAACAAACAAACAAACTCTTCAGCTTTATATATTAAGTATATATAGATTATAAGACATGTATATTGTATATTATGTTTATAAAAAGTATAGAGAACTCGACGTATTGCCCACTTATGAAATACATTAACAAACTATTATGTAACGGAATTGCATTTCTGAAGAATCCCTACAGAATCTCCTAGGGATAGCCGCAGTCATTATTTTCATCTCTTACAAGTTAATTAAAAAATAGTGGGTTGATTGCAACAATATTTCGATAAATATTATATTACCATTTATCTAATAAACTTCTTAATTTAATGGATCAACGATTTAGTTACGTTGGACATTTAATGCAGCTTACAACTGCCATTTATTATTATAGCACATCATTTCAATGAACGTTACAGATTATTGGATATCAGAGATGTCAAATTACAAGCAACAGAAATATAGTTGTTTGATGAACGGTAAATATTAAAGTGGCAAGAATGGATCTAAATCGTTAAATGTCTCTCATATGATGCCATAGCCGTAGATCGCACTCATACGAAGTCGGACAAGACGGTAGTACAACTGACAACTCACCCCGATCTGTCAACAGGTGATATTCTAAATAGTAGTTTTGTTTGTGGCGCTACTTCCGAGTGTTCTGGCACTCGCAGTGTGACGTTAAACTCCCCTCGATCTCCGGCAGAGATATTGAGGAGTTCTGGACAAATCTGTGAAATTGCGATAAGATACCAAATGATAATAATTTAATATACAGGCAGAATAACTTGTTTGCGAATAAAGATACAATAACGTTTCACAATATACATAATATATACAGGCAATGTGTAAGAAGAAACAAACAAAATATTGCTTGTGCTATTAACATTTAAGATGATAATTTTCATATGATTACCATATTCACGTCTGGTATTTCGCTTACGGCTTTAAGTTAAAAAGTATTTAGAAACTAGCTGACCCGTGCAACTTCGGTTTATTGGGTTTCAATTGTAATTTTAATAAACCTAAAACCCGATTGTAGCCACACCTATCGTTTCCAATTGTGAATCCAAACTATCAAGAGACTTGCTCAAATATATACCCAGATGGTATGTGAGAAATCTTTTAAAATAAGCCTTTTAAAACACATTCGTAGCATCGTCTACAGGGTTCAATTAAGATAAAAACTGACCTACATATATTGGCGGTAATGTAAAAAAAAGCTTGAGGAGTTTCAATAATAATATTAATGATGGATTTCTGCAAAGTAACGCCTTCTTCAATCAAATAAATAATGGTTAATAAAATGAAATATGTTCTTTGCAATGGAAAAAGCAAAAAGTGTTTGAAATTAATTATTTTTATTTATAAAGAATATCATCGGGCGCATTATTGTCAATAACAAAATTATCTGGTAGTGATAAATTCATGTTTTAAATTACGCTTAAAAATAAAGTTTTACTGAAAACAAAGTTTCCTAAAATTATATAAAAATCAATATTTTTACCTGTAAAGGTGTGATGTGCATTAAGAAACACAAGGTTTACCGGCAATCAGTTATCCTGATCTTTGTTTGGAAGAGCATAAAAAAAGATATATCTTTCTTTATGCTTTTCCAAACAAGGTTCAGGATATCAAGTTCTTTAATATATTAAACAACCTGCTTTTCTAAAATGTTTGTTCTTCCAACATTGCTGGCTCTTGTACTAAGGTGTCGCAAAAAAGTCTTGTTACACTTTTTTCGGTCTAGCTCCCATCCGCTTAAAGCGTGCAACGCGCTGTAAGGAACTTCGTACCGATATACCTTAAATTTATAGCTAATCTGTCTGTTATATATAGCACAAAGAAAATTTACCAAAATCTGTCAAGAATTTCATTAACTACAAATTGTTGACTTTCGTCCGTTATCCTGGAAAACCCATTGCGTTTTATCCTAAATGTAACCTTGTAATATTAGTTATCCCTGTGTCAAGTTTGGTCAAAATCGGTTCAGTACTTTCAAAGTGATGCGTGTTCGCAGGGGCAAACAGACAGACAGACAATAATTGTAAAAGTATTATTTTTAACTTCTATATCGATAACAAAGTCTATCCCGATTATAATTTTCAAAAAGTATTTAATGTACAGATTTGGCCTTGTTACAGTTTTATTATAGTATATAGATCACCATTTTGTGGACATTCAACACTTTTGCAGATCGAGTTTCATTAATCAAATTTAATCTGTTTACTTATTGAAAATTATCAGCGGAATAGACCAGATGTATAGTGAAAGTAACAGAAAAAGAGATTCAATACAAACTAGAAAATAATCATTGGTTTGTATTCCATGGTCTGGTGCGAGGTACAGCTCGACTGCAGTGTCCGTCTCCGCTGAACACGACTGTGTTTCAGAAATACTTTCGCCATTATGGTCTGCTTCATAAACAAATTTTGTTATTGTATTTTCTGTGTTGTTCCTCAATTATATTACATTAAGCTTGTAAATTGCAAGTCACTTTATTTGTAACATTACAAGTTTGAATAGAGAACCATTTAAAAATAAAAGTAATCTGAAGAGGGAAGTAAAGTCTCCGAGGGATTTCCCTCTTATTAGACACTTATTATTTAATAACAGTAATTATTTATTGTCAAATAACATTAACGAACCTGCAAGCCTTCGTAACATGACCACGTATATTTCCCGTGATATGTGATATGTTTTAACTAATATTATTGCTTCATTTATAACATTATCTCATTCATATGGTTCTTCCACTTTCTATCAGAAACAAATACAATAGTAGACATATTGTACTGTACCGAAGGAACGACGATAACCTTTCACGAATCATGCTGAAAGAGCAAGTATTGTCAGGCGCGATTTATAAATTCGTAACTGTGCTTTGTAAAACTTTATTTACAAATGAAGTCGTAGCGCGGCGCCGCCACTTCCTTCAACTGCTACAGAATAAACAACAACTGTCGAACACCGAATTTGAAATTTTCTCAGCATACACAATGAAATAGAAATTGTTTTTCATTAAAAATTCCTATCTCTCAACTGATATATAAAATGGGACGGAAATATATATAAAAAACTCATATATAAGGTAAATATGTACATTTGTTAGTGGTGAGACAGGGACACGTCTGTGGCGGCACGTCAAAGAGACGCAGGTATAACCTAAAAGGCAGCACGTCTTGATGATGTTCTGAAAAACAAATTAAACTTTATTCTTGGCAAACGAAAATAATCTAAAATTAAAACAAGCTTCAAGTACTCTGTAGTTAAAATAATAATATAATAACTTGATGATTAGAAATACTATATAAAACACTGATAATGTTACTAGAAAATGTAAAACTTTACAATTAAACAGTTTTGAAAGCAAAATAACTTTGAAAATGCCTTTTAAAAAAAACTCCCTGTTGATACTGAGAGCAAAGCTAATAGTAACGGGAGCCGGGTGTGCTGCCGCAAAACCAAACTATATTATATAAAGCAAAACCGTCGTAGAGTTGGTGCGGGCGCGGCGGTGACACTACAATACATAGCCAAAAATGTATGGATATATTTGAACTACTGCTGAATATTAAAGAGTACATATTGAAATGTATCATCACATTAATAACAACTTTAATCAAAATAGTATAACGATTGAAGGTAGACTTATATAAAAAATATTTTAACTAAAGGTATAATTAAAAAAATAAGGTTGCAAAATAAACTAAATCGCGAGTAAAAAACTTATACCTATTGAAATTTCTTAAGGAATGTGAAATAAAATTGTATTTGACACGAAATATGCAATAATAAAATAAATGTAATAAATTGAGGTTTATTTTACAATAGCTGAATAAATTTCTCAATATATAAAATCTCCCTATATACATGTCTTCAAATACTCGTAATATTATCTATGATATGAGCAAGCCTGAGCGCTGGGTGCTGTTGTTAGTGCACAGAGCGCATTACACTATTTGAACCGCAAAAGGCTGAGGTGAGTGACCACATTATGCTAATATTGTTATTATTTTCCGAGTATTTGGCTTGTTACAAGCGGGACGAGTCCCGTAATTTACAAAATGTTGGCATTCTCTAAACTATCTGTCGATTCTATAACTTTATGTAAAAGTTGTATCGAATACACAATTAAACCATAGAGTAACGTTATTTTTTTAATCTCATTCCTGGTCTCAGTTCCACTTATGATACGGGGTCTCGAATCTAGCAGACTTGTTACAGAAACAATATTACCGATACTTCGTAATTTTCTTTCATACATAAGATAAACTAAGTACCCACCATGTTCAGTTAATGTGTAGGCTTCAAGTTTCAGCTCCGAGCGAGATATATTTCTCACCAGCAACCTGTGTTCTGGGTCTGATGCCGATACCCTGAAACAAAACATTGCAGTACCACCAGGAAGTATTTCCGCACGTGTGTACAGTGTACACGCACATGTATGCATCAGCCGATAGAAATGTTAAGAATATTTTTTATAAGACACGGAAATTTAAACAATGTGGTCCATGTATTTATATTGTACGTCTTGACACAGATCCTACCCTTAGACAAACCCTCAAGTAACATATTAGATAGAGGATTGAATAACTCAATGGTATCACAGAATAATTTGAAGACTGAATCCAACGCGATATATGCGATGTGCTTGAGGAAGGGAGGAGTGAGTGTGGGGGAAGGGGAGGACGGGGTAGAGCACTGTCACAATATTATTAAAACATACGCTATTTCGACTTTTAAATTTATGTATCGATCAGATTCTAAATTAATAATGTATTTGAACATAAGAACTTCTTTTGCTGAATACCTAAGTTTATTATTTAGTAGTAATGTAGTTAAATATTTAGTTCAATCTCCGTCGTGAAACATTTTGTTGTATTTAGTAGAATGGAAATCGTGTTTACTGAATAAATTCACTGAAAAAATCAATTAGTATTTAATTTGAGTTCGCTGCTCGTACAAACTTCAGAATGGATCAAATGAAAAAAATTAAACATTGATTGCTCGTGTATCGCATGAATTCTGGAATGAATCACAAACTAAACACCGATATGTATAGTCTGAGACTTACCGTCTCGCTTGAACATCGTGACATCGCTTGAAGATTTCTTATTCTAGACGTGTCATGGAACTATCTAGTTTATTCGGATTCATTAAACACATGGAACATATGATTCAGGTTAATATAATATAATTGCTTAATGTACAAACACAGTTCGTCACTTTACTATAGTGATAAAGCATTGCGTTATGTTTGCTTGGTTTGTTAGCTACTACCTTCAAGTTGAAAACCTGTCACCAAACACTCAAAAGCTTGCTCGGCAGCTGCACTTGTGTTTTACTCTCTTTAGGTTTAGCGTATTATCATCCGTGTATGTATCTTTGTGTTATATTAGATGAAATTGTGGTGAAAACCTAATACAATTAGATAAACACTACTCGTTAATAGGAAACTATGGAAATTATATGCATTTAACTGCTATTATAGTTGTCATCGAGTACAAAAATCGTACATATGTGTAGTTCATTGGATACATACTCCATGATCTATTGACCTGAAAAACATAGACATGATTTTATATTAATGTAAGCAAACTAGTTGAATGCAGGATCGCGTACCAGAGCACGGGTTCAGGGCCGCCGTATGTATCGGCTGGGTTCAGTGCAAACTGCAGCGGAGGGCCCACCGCCTCCACCCATACGTCCACTATTATGGGATCCAACTTCTCTATCTAAAATATTCAAACAAACTCTACCATAATATAATATTTTGTTTAGCAATAACTACTCAAATATTGAATGACATCTTGTGATTACTTTATCATTACATAGTATAAAATAAAGTCCCCCCGCCGTGTCTGTCTGTTCGCGATAAACTCAAAAACTACCGAACGAATTTTCATGCGATTTTCACCAATGGGTAGGGTGAATCATAAGGAACGTTTTAGTATATAATTTGTCAAAGATTTTTTCATAATCAGGGTGGGACAACGTCTGCCGGGCCCGCTAATTATATTATAATAAGAGTAGGTACATTAGAAATGTGTTTACAAAGTTTGTGGAAAAATGCATGGTTGCGAATAATAACAACTCTTATATCTATAGTTTGATACAAAAGTGAGAAAGAAAAGTATTTGGAGGTTTGATTTATTTGGTATAAGGAGATTGGGTATTTACTTATACTACATTTTCTTTGGAACTTCATTAAAGGCTCGAATGGGCGCAGAGAGCCATGATTGGGAGTGTGGACAATAATAATTTAGTTCTGTAATAAAAATCTTTTCTTTTGTTTGTATTCATTACTCCTCAAAAAAAGCGAGGAAGTGATGGTTATCCATTCAGTTATCGAGATAACTAACAGTTTGTAAGCATTGGTTTGTCAGCTTTGTTACTAGAAGCATTTAACACTTCATTTGCTTTATTTTACATTCACGTATTTCATCGGGTTATTGTATCGGTACATCTCTTTGGTCGCGTTTTCACGGAGCGTTTGAGATGGTAAGTAGTACCGACACTTTAGTTAAAGTTCATGAGATGCATTGTTATTGTAAATAATTGCTTTAGTGAATATTATAAACGATACAAAAAGTAATTTTCGTTATTCAGCCTTTATTGTTAACTAGGGTTTGATTAAACCAGATTAAAACCTAGACTCAGTGATGTCAGTTTTATGAAAATATCATAATATCTTAAAAGTAGGTAGTAATTTCATGCGGACGACGGCACTGATACACCGTAGTTTGTTTATTTACATGTTGCCAATCGGTCTCTTTGAGATTAGGTACGTTATATGTAGAAACATGACGCTTTCGGCACTGGCTTGGGCGGGATCTCGATACCTACAGTTTTACTCATACAGTAATGTATGAAAGTAAGTATAATATCATACTTGCAGGAGCAGCTGTTCCTTGTAGAAGCCCCAGCAATGAGCGTAGACGCGCACGTCGAGTAGCACCCTACCGCGCGGCCCGAGCAGCCCCTCGCGAGGCGCGCACTCCGCCGCGAGCCCCGCGCCGCCCCCGTCCCGCGCCCACTCGTCTGCGCGTGGTTATAATGCAAGACAATCATTGTTTTATTGAAGACTAGCTGAGAACTTTTATACATAAAAACGGTTAAGCTGTTTCGTGGGCATTACGAATTGTAAGTTATACTTTATCTATACTAATATTATAAAGAGGTAGAGTTTGTGAGTTTGTGACGTTGTAAGGGGTAATCTCAGGAACTACCGGTCCGATTTGGATAATTCTTTCAGTGTTATATAGCTCATTTATCAGGGAAGGTTATAGGCTATATATCATCACGCGAAGACCCATAGGAGCGGAGCAGCAATGAAGAATGTTGCAAAATTGAGGTATTTTTTCCTTTTCAGAGCTTCCGCTACGTTTTAGCGCAAAATAACAATGGTTATTTTGCGCTAAAACGTAGCGTGGAATGCCACGCTTACGTATTACCGCCCAACGAAGTGGGCACGGGTCGGCTAGTACGTTATAATACAATTCCTTTTACCTAATTTAAATGATTTTGGTTGATTTATAAAGTGACGTCATGATTTAATATTACTATTGTGTCACAACGTATTTGTTTCACAAAGAAAGAGAAAGAAACTCGTGACTGCTTAGCATTTGATGCGACTGTCATAGATACAACAGCCAAACGTGCTAAGATAAAGTATTTCGCTACATCATTTATAAATATTTCCATACATTTTTTTACAAATAAATAAGAAAAGTGTAAACTAATTTTTAAAATACAATACGTGACTAGAAAACGTAGAAACATAACGAGTTTTGACGTAAGATAACACATCGGAAATAGCATAAACGTATGTATGTATGTTTCATGCTGGATTCAGAATAAAGGGGAATCACTAGGACGTGCCGACGCGGTGTAAGAGCGCCCGCTCTCGGTTAATGTTCTGAAATATTGTGTTCGCCGCGGAGTCAGTGAGTTGTGAAAAAATAACCAGATATATCGTATTACATCGAAATATGTTTATGAAAGCGAACTCACGCAGCAAATTGTTTTTATTTTGAAGAGTAATTATGGTGATCGAATGTTTAACTGCGTGGAATGTTGGTCGGTTCATGTGACTTACTCGAGACTTGAACTCCAAATATCGTTATCACTCAAATACCTGGTATCAATACAAATTGAATTAAAAACACAAGACTTTGCTGACTTAACAAACAAAATTTTACACATGCAGGTAAAACATATAGTAAATCATGTCGCCATTTCTTGCGTATCACTGGTACAGCTCCTAGACGAACAATTATACTATTATCACATTTTGCAATCTATTCACTCAAACCGAAATATTAATTGCGTTGTAACAATTATTCAAGAAGAATTATTAATTCAAAAACATTAATTATAAAATTGTTGTAAATATTAATAACAGTACAGAATTAAAATCATTTCTATTTAATATTGTAGTTAATATGACGTAACACCTAAGTACACCGTTACAATATATGTCAGGCTGAAGACTAGAAGACGTTCATATAAAGGTATGACGTCATCCATAGTCACGTAATGCTTAATCAAATATATTATTCAATTTAAACACTAAAAATGCGCTTACGAACGTCAAAACTACAACCGGTTCGAACTAATAAATAACCCAGTCATCGAGAAGAAACAGCAACAAACTCTACTGTATTTATCTATTTAACAAACACACATTTCAAATAAATTAATCTTACAGTCGTTTTTAGCGGATGCACAGAGAGAGGTGTCGATCCTCTAACAACAATCGACTAACTATGTAAAACTGAATATAGTTACGAACTCTCTAGATGTGTATAATCCAATGATACGAGCGATTCTTTTAAGGCTGGCAGCCTTATAATAATCCATATATTTATGCGCAGCTGTTACCTCCAGCCAATAAATAATATATCATTTATCACGGATAAATAGTAGGTAACCATTAGTACGAGTCAATAGTAATTCCTCGAAATATATTCAGCTTCGATCAACAATAATTAGATAAAGGGTCACGTATAAAATCGATGCTAAAAACTGGCCGCGTAAATATATACTTATGTGTAGCTACTTGTTTACTAAGAAAAGGAGAATTTTTTTTTAAACATTTTAAGTTCAACCTAATTACAACCATAACACCTAGTAATAAAGTCACAAATGTTCAAAATATTATCTAATACTCACGATAAAACGAGCAAAGCAATAAATTACTCACAAATGAAAATACAACATAAGCAACATTTAGTGTGAATTCAACCTTAACACGTAATGAATAAAGTACGTTTTCCCGTTATTGTGCGTATTTGTGCGCGGCGAGGCCATTTGTATCACAGGTTTAAAATCGGTAATATTGTTCAAAATATGATATTATTTTTTAGTATAAAGCTTAAAATATAACTTATTCAACATGTATTTAGCGAAAGTACGATACTCCGGCCGTTAAATTGCTTTTTCGGGTATTATTTTTGCATCTTTTGAATACACTGCAGCATGTGAAACGGGCTTACATTGGCTGTGTTTCAAACAAACTAAACAAAATAACGGCACACATTTCAAGTGAGCTCTTATTTACCGAGACGTATTTTTCGCGCCGACCCTTTTATTATTATATTATACTAGCAGGCCCGGCAGACGTTGTCCCGCCCTGATTATAAAAGAATCCTTGACAAATTATATACTAAAACGTTCCTCGTGAATCACTTTATCCACTGGTGAAAATCGCATGGAGATCCGTTCAGTAGTTTTTGAGTTTATCGCGAACAGACAGACAGACAGACGCGGTAGGGGACTTTGTTTTATACTATGTAATGATTAGTTATTATTGATCGAAGATATTCAGTGAGTTAATGCTTATTAAAAAACCTACAAATATTCTTATGAAGTTAAAGGTTGGCTGATGTGCCGATTCGACGTAAATATTATAAAAAATGTAGTGAATTGAATTGAAGTGTGATAGATTATTTAAAAAAAAGAAGTAATAAAAACAATAATTACTAAATAAATATGTGTCTAAGACCAAATGAGTTATGTTTTGGTTAAACTGGAAATATTTCGGGTAAAATGTACTAACATTTTAATCAGATGGTTACACTGTCTTCAAAAAGGTAAATAACTTGATAAATAACAAATATGTATAAATTATTTTGTAGAAATGAACAGTGAGGCTTTCAACAAATATATTAGCAAAGACTCTATTTGAGGAGCATTAGCTTTCATTTTACAAAAAAAAATTAGTGAGTGATGTTAGTCACTCGCCACTATAAAAGCGCTGCCGCTCAGCTCCCTCCCGATGAAATAACGGCAGTGAACGATCAGTACCAGCCTGTCTCTCCAAACAGAGCGTGTTCACGCCCACGCCCGCGTAACCACAGATCACGCCGCCGTGGTCTGGGGGTAAATTTCGCTCCCGCACACCAGACTAGGCCCCCCTCGGCAGCTGCTCAAGCCTAGGTCCGTTCCCTCGGCGTGGAGCCCTTGAGCACGCTGCTCGCGCGATACAGTGACACAAAATCTTACATCACTGTTAAAGCTAAGTAAAATATTATAATTTAATTCATTTGTCGTGGTTAATATTATATGTATTTTCCATGAATTTGATCACTTGTGATTTTTAATATTTTGTGTATTTCTTGTAAAAATATATGTCACGAAAAGATAAACCAGATGGAGTTTCTCGCCGGTTCTTCTCGATGACGGTGGTAACTTTAACTAATTTGAATGAAGTATATATGAATTTGATCTCATTTATTATTCTATGATGTTTTTAAATTAACAGCAAAATAATAATCTAACAAGTGCGTTCAGACCTCCAGTTGTTTTTATATAACGATCAAGTTATTTCACCCGAATGGACACTTCATAACTGATCATATATATTTATATAAGTATTCGTTCATGTGTTGAATATATTGAGAAAATATCGTATATAATCGTATTTTATTTAAAACTTTGTACCTTATTTATTCAAATTACAAATACTGAATATAACTGAATACTGAATATACTGAACTTCTTGTATAAACTTATTGCTTTATTCTTGAAATGGTAGCCAGTGTAAATAAGTTTAAAATTAACCCAACTGATTCATCCTTTTTAAGAAACATCTAGGTCTATGCAATATTTTGTTCTTTCAATGTAACTCAATAAATTGAATTTATTTCATATCGATATGATTGTGCAAAGTAAAATGTTAAACGAAGCTCATGTAATTATTAGATTAATTATAGCGAGACAACATTACAACAGAAAACACAATTTCTTTGTCCTAAAATCTTGACATAAATTAATAGCAAAATATACACTAAGCGTAATAAATAACCCGCAAAATACTTCATAGTAAAGTGTCAAGCTCGTACGTGAGGGAGTTTATCGCGAACTTGCTCGCAGATGTGATTCTCCCGCAGCACGGAGGGACTGGCCATTGTTCTGAATAGCCATTTATCAGATCAAACGTTATCTAGATCATTACTCTCTGATAACAGAGCAAACGTGCCAGTTCTCTTATCATATCGCTGAAGATAATGTCTCTCAAACTACTTTAGAATAATAAAGAGGCATGCAAGAAAATTAAATATCATGCGCTGCACTGAATAAGTTTCAAAGTGTGTCAGAGTCAGAGTTACTTTCTTCTCGCACGCTGCGGAGCAGCAGGCCACCGGTAAAAGAGACTGACCCTGGAACGGTTTCCCCGCACGCTGCTCCGCAGCGTGCGAGAAGAAAGTAACTCTGACTCTGACACACTTTGAAACTTATTCAGTGCAGCGCATGATATTTAATTTTCTTGCATGCCTCTTTATTATTCTAAAGTAGTTTGAGAGACATTATCTTCAGCGATATGATAAGAGAACTGGCACGTTTGCTCTGTTATCAGAGAGTAATGATCTAGATAACGTTTGATCTGATAAATGGCT
Organism: Antheraea pernyi; assembly: GCA_015888305.1. Classification (NCBI taxonomy): domain Eukaryota; kingdom Metazoa; phylum Arthropoda; class Insecta; order Lepidoptera; family Saturniidae; genus Antheraea; species Antheraea pernyi. The sequence continues at coordinate 23,116 of MU158713.1, forward strand.
ATTCAGAACAATGGCCAGTCCCTCCGTGCTGCGGGAGAATCACATCTGCGAGCAAGTTCGCGATAAACTCCCTCACGTACGAGCTTGACACTTTACTATGAAGTATTTTGCGGGTTATTTATTACGCTTAGTGTATATTTTGCTATTAATTTATGTCAAGATTTTAGGACAAAGAAATTGTGTTTTCTGTTGTAATGTTGTCTCGCTATAATTAATCTAATAATTACATGAGCTTCGTTTAACATTTTACTTTGCACAATCATATCGATATGAAATAAATTCAATTTATTGAGTTACATTGAAAGAACAAAATATTGCATAGACCTAGATGTTTCTTAAAAAGGATGAATCAGTTGGGTTAATTTTAAACTTATTTACACTGGCTACCATTTCAAGAATAAAGCAATAAGTTTATACAAGAAGTTCAGTATATTCAGTATTCAGTTATATTCAGTATTTGTAATTTGAATAAATAAGGTACAAAGTTTTAAATAAAATACGATTATATACGATATTTTCTCAATATATTCAACACATGAACGAATACTTATATAAATATATATGATCAGTTATGAAGTGTCCATTCGGGTGAAATAACTTGATCGTTATATAAAAACAACTGGAGGTCTGAACGCACTTGTTAGATTATTATTTTGCTGTTAATTTAAAAACATCATAGAATAATAAATGAGATCAAATTCATATATACTTCATTCAAATTAGTTAAACAGCAGGTCCGCCAGCCGCCTGAAGTGCTCTGGCCAGTCGGGCAGGTTCTCCACGACGATCGGCGGGCCGCGTTGTCGTAGTGCAGCGCTTGTTGATTTCGCGGCGCTTCCCTCGGGCGAAGGTTTTCTTATCGAATCAGTATGGGCCGTCGATGTTGAGGGGGTCGCCGCTATCACAGAATATAGTTTCTGTGATTGCGATGGTGCGATCGCAAGTGGCGCCCCGGGGCTCTCAACGGGTATAGCTGCCATCTTTTGGGGTTCCGCAGGCGGCAATTGCGTGTTTGCCGGCGCTTGTGGCTCCCCGCGGCTCTCAACGGGTATTTCAGGAACTATAGGCTGGTTCACTGCGGGCGCAAGTGGCGCCCAGCGGCTCTCAGCGGGTAAAACGGGAACTCTTAGCGCCGTTTGTTTACATTCCGGCGTCTGGATGTCTGGTGTTGATGGCGATCTATTTTCAAGGTCATCGTTTGTTTTTTGGAGCGCGGCTGCTATGCGCGGCTCGAGCTGCTCCATTTGCGATGCAGGGATTTCTGGGAGCGCAATTTGTCCTAATTGAGGAGATCTCAGTGCGGAGATATCTTGTTTTAGGGGTTCAAGGCCCTCATCTTCATCCTTCTGGATGCGAAGGAATAACGCGATCCACCGCTTCAACATCTCGGACGGGCTTCCGGACGCAATCAGTTAGGCGAAAACGTCGCAGTCGTTTTCGTATTGTCGCGTCCGGGCCGTCCGAGATGTAGGCGATGTTAGGAGCGTTTCCTGAGGGATGTCTGGGGTCGTCAGTAGCTCCGGGTCCTCCTCGGTGCCGGAGTTAATTCGTGCGAGTAGGAGATCAAAGTGTAGCTTCAGCTCGTCAGAGACAAGCTCGGTGGGAGTCATCGATGTGCTATGGATTTCAGTGTCAGTGTGCGTAGCGGAAGTCGTCGGTGTATGCAGGATATCTGAGTCAGTAGGCAAGCTGTGGGTCGTTCGTCTTAAAGACGAGGCATCTGGTTGGCCCTTAGAAGGGCCTTTTTTTTTCTTCCCCGTCACCGTCGCCGGTCGGGAAGGAAACTCAGTGTTGCGGCGCATCGTCGCGCAGGACAAGCGGAGTTACGTAACTCGCGGAGCTCAAGTACATACATCCTCGCGCGCGTGAGACGATGGAGCGAATCCTTCAAAGTGTGTATAATATTTTTAGCATTAAGTATATGGATTCATGTGATAAAGCACCTGCATTCAATGTTCTGCGATGATTTCTAGGATGATATCTGAGGGTGGCGGTCCAGTGCGCACTTATCACTGACTCGTTACGGAACACCAGTGAGCGGGAACGAACTGAAGAAATAAAATAATTGTTGTGAGTATTTTAATTGCCGTGATAAATTGTGGACATTCAGACGTCCAAAGATCTACATCTTTTATTAATCTCGCAAGTTTAGGGCTCGGTATATTATTTGTGTAAAGTAGAGTCCCATTAATCCAACACTGAAAACCAGAAGGTGGCGGATTATTGGAACGTTGGTATTATTGGATTTTTTATTTTCTCTGACACAGTTCAGAGACATTCTGTAGCGTGGGGAAGAGTGGTGGCATGGGCTTTTTTGCTTTTATTTGGTTGGGCTGTACCTATTGTAGGTGCAGCCTATATACAGTGTACATACAATATGAGGGTACAAAAATAGTATGTGTCAGTTATTGTTAGCGATCATGAGATTACCAAGTATATACATTTTTTTTTGTTTCTATCTAAAATATATAGTTTCATTTACTATTAGTATTATTATTTCTTTTTTACCGAATATTTTTGATACTTTAGTACATACCTATTTTAAGCTTAATAGACTATTTTATAATAGTGATTGTACGGCATAAGCGTATAATGTTAACATCACTTTTAATTATAAATCTATTTTTATAAACGTTATCGTTTATTTATTCATATTTTTACAATCGCGGACCACATATTCACAGAATTTAAAAACTAAAATGAGATTTGTCGCCTTAATATCGTTGTGAACGCGCACAATAAACGTATAAAGAAACTTCGCCCTTATTTCTTTAAGAAACATTTACAGTTATCAACTTCTAAGGAATTCAGTTTACTTTCACATTTACTATCAGAGTAAAGAAAGTACAAATTCACGAAATACATTCGCTGCATCTGAATAACGTTTTTGTTAGTAAACATTTTCATATATAATAATACTGTGTAGCCAAGGTTCATGCAGGGGCTTAAGAGAATACTCTATCCACAATTTAAACAGGTAATGCTGCGCTTATTTGTATACGGTATAAATGACAAGGGTTCACCTGTCCTGAGTGGTAGATTGATAAATTGCAAGTAGCAAGGTTCTATCAGCTCTGGGACTGTGGGCTTGGCGGTGTGGGAACATGCGCAGACGTGTGTCAGTGGTGGCGGCTCCCAAACTGTTAAAAATAAGTCTTAATACCTGTAATTTCCTAATTTATATTTAAAAAACGTGTCCGGTCAGAAGACCCCTATTCATATTCAGGGACGAAGTTCCTTGCACTGTTTCTTCAACTTCGAATGTATGTTATGTAGATTTAAATTGTTTATATTTATACTTTTTATTCACGTAAGAAAAAAGTGTTACGTCCCAGCCACGCGACTTTTTCTCCCTCTCTGTGTATTCATTATTTTATCATTTTTTCAAAACTTATAATGTAAAGTAGGAAATCAGATCTTATATGTTCTTTATAATATTTTAGAATCAAATACATTTATTAAAGATTACATATATAGAAGTGAATTATAAAGTTATAAAAAATTCTCAACAAAAATAATGTGATTATGGAACCAGTGTCTGATTAAAAACAAATAAGTTATAATGAAATTTCCACTTTATACCGGATTGAGATCAATCATCCGGCGGCGCGCAATAATCGTTTGGTAGAATTTTGATATTCACATGCACACACGTATACTTGTATAAAATAGAAAGAAATTAAGAGTGAAAGAGAGAGAGATGATTATGATAATGATGTAACCTTTCGTTAATGTAATAAATGTGATATGGAACATTTATCTGATTGTATTGCTACAGTTTCACAATTTTCCGAGTTATTTAAAACAAAATCCCGAATTAATATTATGTATTTAACGTAGCTTTGTAATGAAATACGTTGAAGACCAAAGTATATAATTTCATAGACGAATCCTAATCGGGAATCCTAAGGGGATTAAATGCGTTATTCTAGTAATAAAACACCAATAGTTAAATTTAACATTAAATTGTATCATTGTTAGTAGTCGAGTTAACGCGCATGTACTCCTATGCTCCATTTTTATTCTCATCCGTCCGTATAATTAAAAAAGAAACGCGTCTAGCCTCGCGTCATTTAAGAAAGTTTAATGGCATCCACTGTACGAGTAGCCCACAAGAGAATAATCTTCCGTTTCCGCCCACTCGGCGCCGCCGCCCCGCGTCCTCCGCGCTCTACCTCGACACACGAGTGGCTCTATGCGGTAACTCAATGAGATCCAAGTCTACTGAATCAATTGTTTCTTTGAATATACATACTTTTGTGACTAATTCTAAATACTGATACTTTATATGTATTATGTATATTCTAGGGTCTATAGAAGTATTGAGATCGGTGGTTCCGATTGTTTACAGTACAATTCATCTAAGAGTTATATAAATTAGAAGACCTTAAACCTTTTCATAAATATTACGAAATAATTTGTAAGTTATTACCAATTTCGATGGGAGGAAACTCGTCTGGATTATCTGATGGAGACCGTGGTTTTGTCTTAGGTGGTATGTACAACATTTTGTATGGGCAGCTGCAGGTGTGCTCTGTAACAAATCGTTAAACGTTCACTAAGGCTTATTCGTATCTGCTTCTTTAAATTGATGCACTTCCTTTCTTCAAGGTAAGGCGTATGACTGTGACCAGTTAGATGATGTGATGTTCTTTGGCGAACAAGTAACGGAGCAACGTTCATGCAATTTAAATAAACTCGTGGAAATCTAGCAGAATAGTATCAATTTAATTAATTTAAAATTGAATTATATCAGAAATTTCCAACCAAAATCATAAAAGTCGAACTAGTAATCTTCAAATGTGTTATACCGTTAAGTCTTGTTATAGTTTTATTATAAATCTCATTAGTTTAATACGGATCGAGATACATGTGTTTACCGACACAGTCTTACTTCAAATTGTGTCAAGAATAATCTTATTTCAGTCGACATTACTGAAAGGTTATTATCCATGTCGTCTACTTTCAATACGAAGCCGTTCGAACAGCGTGAGTAAGCGGCAATGTAGATCGTTTAAGCGTAAAACACGAATAAGTTGCTCCTTTAGCTGACAAAACTTGATCCATTGCGATTCCACATGAACCGTGAAAGGGGACTAGTGTTATTTATTTGTTTGTTATAGCGCTAGTTTATGTGAACTTGCGACATTTTGGAATATATTACATTCTATATTTGCTTAACAAACTACTTCTAAGGCAATCAAAGACATAAAATTATTCATCAGATATCACAATCCATTGTTTGTTCATTAAAATACTAAAATTGGATAATCACCGATTTATCAATGAAATTTATTAAGCCATATTCGCGTTTAGTACTAGAATACTAAGCCAAACTATTTGGATATTAATTAAATGCTACTATTAAATAATTCAAAGTTAAGATTCAAAACACGTAAAAATGAATGCTATATGAATATTGGATCTATAAATGGTAATATTTAATCTCTTCATTCACCAACTAGTTATAAATACGCTGCAATTATAAACCATCCTTCAATGATCAGTCGCCGCCTACAAGTTGATCTGAATATGTCTCGGTAAATATATCTACGAACTGAACATATTATTACGGTTGTTCCCAAAGCGCTTTAAGACCTCCAGTCGGGGATCCCGTCAGCTGTCCAGACGTCGCTTTGTTTATGAACAATCTCAGTAAATTCTACTTATAATATTAACAGGTATCTCGTGGCGCGACTGACATCTCATACTACACAATGTTCTGTTACGTGAAATCAAACGTTGATAAAAAGAATGTGCATTTTTATGAAACCACGATACAAATTAAAAAAAATTTCGAATCGTAAGGATTTATATGAAAATTTTCGAAAAATTATTCGACTAAAAATCACGGTATTAACTTAATAATTTAAAAATGGGACAATAATAGTAGACAAGATATCCAATTATAAATATTAATTTCAATCTGCGTATTAGAGTACGACGGAATACATAATAAATACAATCATTCATATGATACACATATTGGGCTTGACCGCTGCCGAGTGTCACTTTTCACTTTACCCTACTCCGCGGCCGGCTGTAATGCGACATGCGATAGATGAGAAGAAAAAAATTGAATCAATTGAAAAAAGGTTCACTTTCATAAAAGAAATAATTAGCCAATTACACCTGCAGTACGAGCACCACATCGCTACTGAAAGAAACTGACAATTCATTTAATAGTGATATGATCCCGAACAATTTAATTGATACGTTTTTAATTAATACGAGACTGCATTGTCATACTGACGGAATTGAAGTTACAGCTACAAAATATAAATCACGAGTACAAATAAGATTAATGTACAGTAGCAGTAAAAACAGTAGTAACATTAAAGTAATTAACGCTAATTAATAGTTCTCATTAGCAAGGTAAACAGAGCTGAGGCAATCAAGATGATTTTAAAAATTCATCTAATTTAAGTTTGGTGAACTGGATACACAAAGTATAAAGGCACCTTTCTGTAAGACTCGCAAACGATCATGCTCTGAGAATATTTCCTCCGGTTTAGTAAGACTCGGTTTATCAATATTCCACGGAAACTTCTCTCTCTGTAACAAATTAATTTATTTTACCACTATTATACATTTTTGTACATTAGAATTCATTTAATACAATTTGTAGTCACTGTGACTAATTTGTAGTCAGTTATGTTTATTGTGTTCTATTATTCTTGTTAAAATTAATGAATTCCTCAGAATAAGTTATTTTATTTTAAAATCTGTAAGTAGTAAGGATGAGGCGGGGATTACCACCCGTTCGGCGACCAAAGCATTGGAGGTGGAGGCGGCAAGGCAGGAGCAAAAAAAAGGGATAACAAAAAAACGCGTGAGTGCGGCGATGGACTCCGACACGGAGGTGGAGGAGCGGGTATCTCCCAAAGTGAGCACCTCTCGCAGGGGGACTACAAGGCGAGTCAGCCGCAATGTGGGCGTTCGCGGAGTTATGGGGGAGGCCGACGGGTCGTTTGACCGGGCCTTGGCCGGCAACCTAAGTGCGGCGGAGTCGGAGGCTTCCGACACCGGCTCAGTTTTGGCCTCGGCAGGCGGATCCAAGTCCGGCTCCAAGGCCGGCTCCAAGGCCGGCTCCAAGGCCGGTTCCAAGGCGGGGTCGGCCGCCAGTTCTGAGGCAGAGCCTATCGTAGAAGTCGAAGACCTGGACTTCTTCACGCTGAAGGCTCTGGCCGGAGCTAAGGTGGCGGACATCATCGAGACGGTGAAGAAGTCTCAGAGCTTGGCGGGGCCCTGTATCAAGGTTCTAAAGGGCGCGGCCAAGACTCTTCGGGAGGTTGTCGAGGCTCTAGCTGACCGCACTGAGTCGCTAGAGACTAGAAAGCTGCAGAGGGAGACAAAGAACCTCCGCCGCCAGGTCGAAGACCTCAAGGCGGAGGTTCTAGCATGGAAGCAGGAGGCGAACTCCAAGAGGCAGATGCCCCCGCCTCCTGCGCCCGCAATGGCAGTGGAGTGTCCCTCGCAGTGGGAGGAAGTCCTCGCCGGGGCCGTCTCGCGCCTCGAGCGGTCTCTCCAGACGTCGTTCGGCAATATGCTGAACGCGCGTCTGGAGGGCCTGGAGAATCGCCTCCTCCCAGAGGTGCCCGTCCGCCCCCCGTTGGCAGGGGATAGAAAGAAGGGTGGAGCGGTGGCTCCACCGGCAAGGCCGGTGAGACCGGCACCCGGGGCTCAGAACCCGGTTACCCCTCTGGGGATGGACTGGGCCGGATTGCCAGCTCCTTCCGGACCTGCGGCGCCGGCTCCTGTGGCGGCGGCTTCCGGCCCCAGCTGGGCCGTGGTAGCCCGCAAAAAGAAGGCTGCCAAGGCTCCGGCGAAGGCCCCGACGGCCCAAGTGGCCCCACCAAAACCGGCGGGGCCGAAATTGCCGTCCGTCCCGCAGTCAGCTGCAGTCATTCTGACGCTGCAGAATGACGCAGCCAACAAGGGCCTAGGGTACAGGGAGGTCCTTGTGAAGGCGCGGGAAGCCGTGGCCCTGCCGGACATAGGAATCCATGATGTCCGGATCCGGCATACGGCCACGGGAGGCCGAAAAGTTGAGCTCCCGGGCCAGAGTAAGGAGAAAGCCGCCGAACTGGCTCGGGAGCTAAAGGTCGCATTGGCCGGAATCGCCACGGTCGTCATTCCGACCAAAAAGGCGGACATCCGGATCGTCGGGCTGGACGATTCGGTGTCCCCCCTCGAGGTCGCGACGGTCGTGGCGGCGAAGGCCAACTGCCGGCCAGAAGAGATTAAGACCGGGGAGATTAGGAGGAACTGGGGGGGCCTAGGGGCGGTCCACATGACGCTCCCCGCGGCGGCGGCCAGGGAGCTTGTCCAGGCCGGCAAGCTCCTGGTCGGGTGGAGCGTCGTCCGCGTCCACCTGCTGGACGAGAAGCCCATGCGGTGCTACAAGTGCATGGGCTTGGGGCACACCCGCCCTATGTGCCCCTCCTCGTCTAGCAGGGGGGACGGCTGCTACCGCTGCGGTGCGGCGGGCCACAAAACGGCCGAATGTAAGGCGGAGGTGGCCCGCTGCGCCATATGCGCGGACGCGGGGAGGCCCTCGGGGCACGTGATGGGGAGCCGCATTTGCAGGCCCCCCACCACCAAGGGTAGGGACCTCCCCGTAGTGGGAGCAGTTCCCAAGGTGGTGGCCGCCAGGCGGGAGGAAATTGATATGGACCAGTAATGGATAGGTCCATATGCAATTTCCTCCAGGCGAACCTCAACCACTCCGCCGCTGCACAGGACTTATTCGTGCAGTCAGTGGCGGAGTGGTGTATCGGGCTCGCGGTCGCCACGGAGCCTTACTTCGTTCCCTCCCAGCCGCAATGGGCTGGAGATCGGAACGGTTCCGTGGCGATCGTGGCGGGTCAGGGTTCGTCCCTGGCGGCGAGGGAAAGCGGGGCCGGGTTCGTGACGGCCGTCTGGGGAGAGTACGCCATTGTGGGGGCGTACTTCTCCCCTAACAAGCCCCTGAGGGAGTTCGAGGCGTATCTCGGCTCCCTGCAGGGAGCTGTCAGACGGCTGTCGCCGCTCCCCGTGGTCCTCATGGGAGACTTGAATGCTAAGTCGAGGACCTGGGGAGCGGCAGTCACGGACCCGAGGGGCATGGCCGTTGAGGAGTGGGCAGCCGAGTTAGGGCTGTCCCTCCTCAACCAGGGGAGCGTCCACACGTGCGTGCGATGGAACGGAGGGTCGGTGATAGACGTTTCGTTCGCCGCCCTGACCGTCGCGCGCCGTGTCCGGGGGTGGAGGGTGCTTGAGGAGGTGGAGACCTTATCGGACCACCGATATATCAGGTTCGAGGTCTCCTCCTCCCAAGCCACTTATACATTTACGTTACAGAACATGACTCTCTAAGTACGCCATATTAACCATAGACTTAATACTACTATTTTAGGGTTACCACACCCTTATCAAACTGAAATCGTTTAGAATATTATCCGATACGAAATATATATAGGAGTTGTTGAGGTATGTATGCTTGGTATACATATATGTTTCAACAACTCATATATGTATGAATAGTTAGCTTAGCTTATTGCGGGCGTGGAAGGAGAGGGAGTGGGGCTCCCTGACGTTTAGGCTGGTGCAGGTACTCACCGGACACGGTTGTTTCGGGTGGTACCTGCACCGGATCGCACGCAGGGAGCCGACCGCCGCCTGCCACGAGTGCGGCGCAGCCGAAGATACCGCGCAGCACACTCTGTCTGAGTGTGCTGCGTGGGGGGAGCAGCGCCGCCTTCTGGCGGCGGCGGTAGGACCGGACTTATCGCTGCCGAGCGTGGTTTCGGCCATGCTCGGCAGCGAACAGGCGTGGCGAGCGATGGCCTCCTTCTGCGAGGAGGTCATCTCGCAGAAGGAGGAGGCGGAGAGGGCCCGCGAGGCAGACCCTCAAAGTGGCCGTCTCCGCCAAAGGAGGACAGGCAGGAGGAGAAGGCGCTTCGCCCGGCTCCTCCTGCCACCGTAGCCGGACCTGAGGGGATGGGCCGGGGGGCCCATCTCCTCATTGCACGGGTTCGGTGGACGAGGGGGGGCAGCTGGTGTGTACCCGGTCTGTCCCTCTATAGGTAGGAGCCCGGCGGTCACCTTCCGCCGGGCGGACCGTGGGGGCGGCTCTACAAGGTTGATTAGCTTGTTCGATCCCTTGCCGCCCCCACAAAACGGTCTGTCGGTACACCGTGGGGTTTTAGTCCGTGCGACTCGGACATAACCCACCCTCTCCCCCGGGAGGGTGGCGTATCCATAAGGGATTTCCCCACGTTAAAAAAAGTTATTTGTATAATTCAATATAGTTCGTAATTCAAATCCCGCGGTTGGCTAAAACCGCTGAGCTGCTGAGCTGCCGAGCTAAGAGCTCGCAGTCACCGCTAGCGGTGTTGCCATACTTATACAGGAAATTACTCTTTTCCTCAATTACCCTTTTAATATTACATTTTACCTATTATTTTTTATGATTTTGATAAGATTTTTTAGCTACAGCTTTTAACGTTATGATCCATGATCATAACTCATTTACAAACATGTATCGTGTTTAAAGAGTCAGTACGTCCTGGCTCGCTTCGCATCGGGCTCCTTGGCTTGACTAGGTAGTAGACCCTAATAACTCCACAGCGACTCATTGGACATATGAATTATAGCTTTTTTATATCTTCTGCCATATCAAGTTTATGAATGATATTATTAAAAGGCGTCGAGTCGGGCACGTGTCATGTGTCGGCCGGATCTATTCATAACATAACATATATGTATAATACGCCATACCACTCAGATTCTTTCCTTTACTCATTTCTTATTATTCTGTTTACTTACGCAGTGACATGCGGGAACTACCAATAATTAATTTACATACAAATACACTATAAACATTGTAGACGTATTGTTATTTTCAAATTAATTCTTTTCAAATTAATAATACTTTATTATTATTTCGCATAATAAAAGCAAAACTTCTACGATTTTTAATATATAAATACGTATTATTTGTAGAATATTTTAAAGTTTTGAGGAAGCTGTAGTGTGGAAAAATGTTATTTTCTTCACTAGCAAAGAATCACGACTAAAAAAAGCGAGTACTTTAAATAACTTATCATCGTTTAATTATAAAGCGGCTAATTATGAACACATTAGTATTATGAACATAGTATAATAAACAGATCAAAAGAAAAAAAATCATAAATGTCATGCCACACTCTTGAAACAACAATTACTAATATCGATTCCAGATTTAGTGTGACATCAATAAAAAGGAATTCTAATTAAGAAAGTTTGGGGGCTCTAGATCAAAAGCTTTGCTGATTCACCCTTTTATTTCGCTATAAGTTTCGGTAAAACTGTATCAACGGAGTAAATCCTCACTCTTATTTCATTGTTTTAGATATTAATCTAATTAATGAACTTAATGTAAGCTCCTGAAGTTATATAGATTCATAAAAGAAAACACTTTGAATAAATCCGTACGTTATACAACAAAATGTGTGTGATATTATAAGTTGGGAGAGAAATGAGGTCGCGCAGATAAAGTGTGTTGATAAAAAGAAACCATTGTAATGATACAACTTTATTAAAGGACTAGCAACAAATTTATTCAAAGTTAAATGTTCTGTATTTAAAATATAATTTGTAAAGAAGAGAGTACGCATTAAAAAAAATGTTTTAGGAAGAACACGTGGATTATTCGGAGACTAACAATAAATTCAGAATTATAAATTTTTGATCAACTTTAAGAAGGGAGGTTCTATATTAGACGCTAATGTACATATTTTTATATGTCCCCGATTTTCTCAAAAATTACTCATCCGATTTGGATGGAGTTTTTGTTATCGAATGCTAATGCTTTTTGCTTATTCTTATTATTATAAACACATACATATAAACATACCCACACACCCACCCTGCACACACATACCCATAGGCTAACTGCACACACAAACACACACACAGACACATAAATTAGCGCACTTTTTTAGTATTTAAATTGTAGTTTGTGCATTTAATTCATACGGTGGACGTTGACAACTGTGATACAGTTGAATCGAGGAAAAAAAAAAAAGATACAGTTGAACACTAGTACAGATGTCAACGAAAATTGCTACTGGTACGATGATAAACTAGTGTACTTAATACAGAGGTTATTCAATTAAATTCAATGTCATAGATTAAGTATCTATCTTTGTCATTGGCTTTGTTTTAATAAATATTATTATTATTAATATATGATGTATTACTTGCTAGTTGCATTAAATAATCATAGAATTTGGTCGTATGTCATTGCAAAATCTGAAATTAATAGAAATTAATTAAAAAATTACGAAGAAAATGAGACAGAAAATGTATAAAAAAGTATATAATATACATGTATTACAATAAAGTGAGTAAAAAGGCAACGGACAAAAATAAATAATCAAAACAAACAAATGTGGCAAAAGGAAACTAACAACAACAATAAAAAATTTAATTAAAAAATACAGAATTACATCAATTTATTCAGAACATTTTCTTTAAATAAAAGAAAATTGCTTTTAAAAGCCATGAATAAAAAAAGTGTAAAATAATGTTTTATTCACTTCATTATACATAAAACCTTGACTTGATTTAAAAATAATGAAATGAAATGAAGTAAAAATAATATTATTTTACACTTTTGAGTTCGTGTGTTTTGAGATGGTTCATTTTTTTTTTAATTATTTTCAAATACATAAGAGAAAGAATGAAAGACAATCTTCAAGAAATAGCGATTATATTTACATATATATTTGTACGTAGGTCCGTAGCATCCGGAATCCCACCTTATGCGGAGTGGAACGTATCACGTTGGCAACACTAAATCTATGAGCAGCCTTTATAACGAGCGGCCGGCTACAGACTGATGAATTATTCACGGGCTTATACATAATATGAACATGAAGCTTTTAGTTATAGTCGGCTCTGTAAACTATTTAACTATAGAGTATCGAACCAATAATATAATTCTGGTGTTTTTACGGCTTAATAAACAAATCACGAAGATATTTCGTACCGTAAGTCTAAGTAAGGCTGTAGCAATCAATTCACGAATAAATGATTTCTTCCGAATAAATTTTAGCATTCGTTACGAGTTATTCATGTAATATTCCCTTGATAAATCATAATGATTGAAAGTAAGCAGCGGCGCCAAAAGTAGAGTCACGTCATTCACAAGGAAATGTCCCGCGCGATTGTCACGGGTATAAATCAAATAGATTTATACGCGAAAGGGCGAACAGAGACTTTCATTATTTAAACAGGGACGTAAAGGATTTTACTAGCGAACTGATACTAAAATATACTTCCTTCATAAACCGACCACAGTAGCCGGTGGATAATTTACTAAATATTTCATACTAATAATATGTACATAATGGTTTTGCCAACGGAATAGTTTTTACCTTGTCTTGGTTCAGAATGAAACATACCATTAAATATTAAAACATACCCTCGTTACCTACATCGTATAAAACCCCGCATCTCGTATGCCTGATATTCTCACAGTTTATTCACGAATCGTCTATAACTAATCCTCTCTTGTTCTTTTAATATATTCAGACCTTCGTATAGAATAGCTCTATTTAGTCAAAATTGGTTAAATCGGACAGATTTATTCCCATTCTAAAACTAATCATAATCTTTAAGATTCCATGCTCTTCTTTTGCTTCAGTTCTTGACAAAAAAATCTTAACACCAATACGTTTAAAAATGTAATAGGCTAATTAAATACAAACATATTATGCTCGTTTCTGATTTTTTTTAACATTAATTAATCGAACACATTTTCTGGAGTGTAAATAGGTTTAAGGTGATTTGCACCACAATCTTACATGGGATTTAAATCTTTAAACCAGATTTTGACTGCTTGTTTTGTAAATTTTAACAAAACTAATCTAATCTTAAAGCTAAAGCTAGATCTCGCTTTTTGGTGCCAGTGGGCCCTAAGAAAAATTTGATTGTATTTATTATACTGTCAAATTTATGATAAACTAGCAGGACGTTGTCCCGTACTGATTATAAAAAATCCTTGACAAATTATATACCAAAACTTTCCCCATGAATCACTTTATCTACTGGTGTAAAACGCATGAGAATCGATTCAGTAGTTTTTAGTAGCGAACAGACAGACGCGGTAGGGGACTTTGTTTTGTACTATGTAATTATAACTTATTTATATTATCATAGAGAATGAGTCAATTCAGAAGGTAAATACAACTATCGAAAATAAAGTATTAAAGTTTTTGTGAACAGTTATACTCGGGTTCTGGGGTCCTTTGTTGGATGTGTGACCACATGACGCAGTAACTTTACGATACTCGAGTTATATTAGGGTATAATAACAGTGTTCGGCGAGAGAGCTCTGGCCGGTTCCTCTTAATTAACTTTGCATTTACATTGCGAGGATGGGAGTTAATTTACCGCTGATCAGGTCATTGCGGTAAGCGAGGACCCGACACTGAAATATTAGGATAAAAGGATTATACATATTACAAATGAACTCGGTGATTTCACATTTGATTTATTAACACAGCAGTGTGAGCTCAATTCCAAAATGGTATAAAGTAAAAGTTTTGGGATAACTAATTATTATAGTCATTCTCATATTTAAATAACTTAAGCTCATTTATACTAAGATAATATTACTTGTGTTTTTAATTCTTTATTGACACTGTTAAATATGTAGCTGTGAGTATTGCTTTGATGGTATTTTACTGAGTACTTTATAAACATAAACTATTTCATCTGAACTGGATCATGGAGCAGGAAAAAGTAAGTTCTCTCGGGATCCCAACAATAAAACAAATAAGATAAAAATTTACTGCACACTTGTAAGTTATTTGATAAAGCGGACGCCGAAGCGAGTGGAGCCGACTCGTGTCGGAGAAAACAAAGGGAACAATGGAGATTACGTTGCGCAGCAATCTTGCCGTCTTTAATTTAATTTGCGTTCCTAGGTTTAGGTAAATTTTTAAGACGCCTTTATGAAAGATTTTGTGAACAATTTGATGGAAATTTGTTTGATTTACGGCCTTCTTTTAGCTAAGCGATTGATGTTCATAAAACATTTTATGAAAATAAGACTTCTTTTAACTTATAACATGAATCAGAGATTTCAAAATCATTATTTGATATATATTGATATCTCAATGTTGAATAGTAGAGATTTCAAAGACCATGGGTTCAGATTATCAAAGGCTTGCCGCCTTTGCAGCAAGATCGTGGTGAAATATATCTACCTAGTCCGGCGATAAGTTCTGTTACAAATGAAAATGCATTTTTTAAATGAAGTAATGTAATATTACTAAAATTTATACCTACATATTTATTAATCTCAGCAAAAAATAAAAAAATATTCTATTCGAAATGACCACCTTTGGCTTTTATACAGGCCTTTAATCTGTTTGGCCACGAATCTATGGATTTACATACTGTTTCCAAGGGAAATTTCGCCACTGCCTGTTCTAAAGACTTTTTAAGAGACTCAATGTCGCCGTGTCATTTATAACAGGCCATGTCCTTTAATTGACCATAATTTGAAGTCTAAAGGGTTGAGGTCTGGGCTAGATGAGGGCCAGTCTTCAGTTCTCATAAAGTTCAGAACGTTGGTTTTAAGCCAGGCTTCGGTAGTTCGTGCCTTGTTACCAGGTGCAGAATCCTGCTGGAAAGTCCTACGGTATATTTTAATAAAGTGTATTGCTGATAGGTTTCACAACATGATCCATAACTGTATCTTTATACACTTTGGCTGACGTTTTCACTCCTTTTTCACAAAAATGTAGTTTTGTGACTCATTGATAAGGCACGCCCCACCAAACCATCACTGACGCAGGATGATGACCACGTTGTACCATTCCTACCACTTGAGCAGCTTCTTTAGAACTGTGAGCGTACACTTTATCATTTTGCTTATTGTAGTGTTCTTCAATCGTAATTTTCTTTTCATCGGAAACAGGATATTTCTGTGCCTTTCACCTGCGTATCGCAACAGAAGGCGTTTTGATCGATACACTCTCTTTAATTGTAAATATTGATTTAGGACATGTCCTGTATATCGACGACAAGTACCGAGCTTCATGTTTTGCTTTATAATACGCGACAGAGTCCTAGCGGGAATCTTCATTTCTCGCGATAAGATTTTTTACTTCCTAATGGGGTTTCGACGAATTCTGGCTTTAACAACATTAACAGCCTTTGTAGTTCTAACAGCACGCGGCCGGCCAGATCTTTTCTGATCTTCGACAGAGGAAGTGTTGTTGTATCAGTTGATAGTACAATATACGAACATAAGTCTGATACCGAGCTTTTGAAGTGTCTGGAATATAACCGACGGCTCCATACCCACTTTTTATTTTTTATGACAATGGTGGCAAACGAACATGCGGATCATCTGATGGTAAGATAATAGTAATCACTGCCGTCTATGGCCACTTACGACACGAGGAGAGTGACAGATGCGTTGCCGGCCCTTAAGAAAGGAGTAGGTTCGTTTCTTGAATGATGGTAAATTGTAATGGTCCGCAAATGCTACCGCTGGGAGTTCATTCCAAAGGACTGACGTACGCGGAAAAAACGAACGTGAAAATCGCACAGTGGACCACCATCCATCAAGTGGACAACCATCAAGATGACACTGATGGTGTTTTTAAGTGTTGTTAAGGACGTATTGGATTATTCCAGTAGTTGAACTTGAGAGTCGACCTCCTTTCTAGGCTTTGGCCTTTTTAGGTCAACAACTTTAGGAGGATCTTAACAAAACATTGTGTGACATATTGTCATTAAATACTGGGTTAGTATACTAAACTAAAATGCGTGTAAATATGGTCTCAAAGTAGGAATTAGCAGTCACATACACCAGGAGTCACTCAATCTATACTAATATTATAAAGAGGTAGAGTTTGTGAATTTGTGAGTTTGTGACGTTGTAAGGGGTAATCTCAGGAACTACTGGTCCGATTTGGAAAATTCTTTCAGTGTTATATAGCTCATTTATCAGGGAAGGTTATAGGCAATATATCATCATGCTAAGACCCATAGGAGCGGAGCAGCTATGAATAATTTTGCAAAATCGAGGTATTTTTTTCCTTTTCAGAGTAATTGAACTGACAGCTGACATTCATACATCATATGAAAATTATAAAAAAAATTGTTCAGAAGACATAATTTAACATTACCTCAGTTCTTCTTATAGCGACGAATGAATCTGTGTTTATCTCGACGCCTGTCGGTATCTCGCATACAACCTCAAGTCCCTGGGGAATATTCAATATTAGTTTTCTATTAATAAGAATATAAAAAATATAAAATTCGCGTTCTGAGAAGAGTTGGGAGAGTAATTACGTAGCTTTTTAAAACAAGTCCAACAAAATGATGTACTGTATCCATATAGAAGAAAATCAAACGTTTTGTAATTATATCAATTTCTATGAGCAAAATGGAAACCTGTTTCAATTTGTGTTGTTGTCATGTCAATATACTGATCAAACATATAATCAACGTTTAATTTACGTCATCACTCCGATTATACCTTTGATCTGTGTATCAGAGTTATACTGGATTACACACGTATCTAATTCATTACATTAGAGAGACGAGTCAAGAGTCCCGCAGCTGCTGTTGTTTATGAATACATTATTATGAGGCACGTTACTAATAAACTATCTTCGCTGTTATATAATTGTTAACACCTGTTTGATACAGTTCGTAATACATTCGTTTATAGCAGACTGTTAATTTACTTTGCTTGTATTTTAAATTACTTACTTCGCAGAGCAAGCTAGAAATGATGCGGTTTAAGGTCAAATACTCTGTTAGACATATAATATGAATACAACATAAAATAGCTACTTAGTAAAAAAACCATAAACGTTTCTATTTTAATGATTTGTATATTGATCTTTGAGAAAACAATCCCTTGATTTTAGCTAAAAATACGTCAAATGTATCAGATGAACAGAGAACATTAGGACTGTACTGTGCTAATATTAGGAAAGGTGCTGATAATTTGTAAAAAATGCGTGTATCAGTCTGTACTTTGGAGGAAGTGAAATTACTTTGGCTTATATGTATTAAATTATGTATACGAGTGCTCGTCCAGTGGTCGAACTTTGACCATAGAGAATATAAAACTTTTATTGATAAGACTATAAAGCTCGCCAATAGTAACAAAACAAAAAAGAATTAAGAAAATCGGGAGAAAAAAAGAGGAGGGATGGTCTTAAATGTTTTCCCACTGTCTATCTATATTATATAGATGATATGAGAATGTTCATAAACTATATATATATGTCCCGTGGTAGAAATACTAAACCATACATTTACTCATTTTGGAATACTACTAGGCCCAGGTAGACACTTATACTCACACGTACACAGGAATACATATTTACGCTAATGCGTAACGAAATTTTTCCATACCGTGTCATAAGTTTCATTAAAAAAATATTTTGTGTTATGAAAAGTGCCGGTGCCCGAGACAACAGCAACTTATCACATATCAGTAGTGCTCACCAGCCACAAGTGTTCTGTATCTAGGGACACGAAAAAAGTATCGATACTTTGTGGTATCGAGTACATTTCCATTCGATACCGATATTTTTGTACTCGATACTTTGTATTCAAAACTTTTACTCAAATAGTACTTTTTGTCAGCTATCGTATCGAATGAATTACAGAAAATACCTATTTTAAACTTAACCTTACGGTTCATGTTTATTGCAACGCCATCTAATTCAATCGTACTGAACTAAAACATTGAGCTCAAAATTGTTACATTTCACTAATCAATCACTCAATCGTTCGTCGTTCTAATAATAATATGAATGAATATTGAATAGTTTAATAAAAAACACTATTTTCTAAATCAGGAAGTTACATATAGAAAATCCGAAACCGCTAATCACTAATACGGTTAAACTTATATTTTTAATCGATAGTCCAGAAGAGGAATGGGAACTTTAATATATCCCTAAAGTAATAAATACTATCGTTTTCTAAATAATATTTTTAATTTGTGCCGTTACAATTATCTTTTTTTATCATTGCATTAAATGCATGTCCCAATACCATTTGTTTATTTATGTTATGTTCTACTGAAGCTACTTACTGAGTGACATTGACGTCCGGACGTATGCGTAGTAGGCCCTATGAAAAGTACTCGATACTTTTATGAGTACGACACTTTTATTCGATACTACTCATGACTACTTTCTATTCTTACCGTGTCCCTAATTATGCCTCAAGAAAAGTACTAGATACTTTTGTTTCGATAATTTTATAAGTACGATACTACTCATGAGTACAGTATCGATACTTTCTATTCAATATCGTGACCCTATCTGTATCAGACTTGCGGGTGTATGTACGAGTATGTGGTGCGGGAGACAAGGGGCGAGGGGGTCGACAGGGGCAGGAGGAGGTGGCGGGGGGTGACATTGACTGTTTAAGTAAACACAGCTTCAAAGGTAACCAACTCATCGTTGGGTATCGTTTACGGTAATGGGATCCTAGTACTTTGTTAATAACTCGGCTTCTACAATCAGACCCAACGGATTTACTTGATTTATTTAGCGGTGAAGTTGTAGGACTCACTTTTATCATAATAAATACATTAATTTACATAATTTTAATATTTTCTATGATGTCAGCTGACTGTATACTTATGATATCTATGTTTAAATAGACAGTGGGGTTATGGTTAAGAACATTTCCCTCCTCTGTTTCTTAACCGATTTTCCTCTTTCTTTATTTGTTTCGTGACTATTAACGAACTTTAAAACGAAAAATATTAAAACATGTTTTTTTTTGTTTATGGTCGAAGTTCGACCACTAGAGGAGCACTTGTTAAGATAATGTCACTGTTTTACAACTTAACAATAACCGACGGTCGGTAGTATTCAACAGTATACGGCTATTATAACACACATTGCCTCTATGTATAGTGGATACACAACATAGTCGTTGCCAGTCTTACTTAACTCTATATAATCATATCTATATGAGTAGGTAATGAAACATCACTAATGATAGATCAATCTGCCGTGGTAACGCCGAAGCTAGCTTTTTACCTAAAAGATTTATGTTGATCTAAACTTATTCACTCCGAAATAAATTCTGTGACACAAAATTTAATTCTCCACTGACCGACAAAAAAAACGTCTTTTGACGTCGAATCTGAAATTTATGCTAAAAGTTTTGTGAAAGGTTACAAGGGTTTCTAAATTAAAGAGCTGGCGATGTGTAAAAGTTTAAAAAAGGAAAATGGGTTAAGGGGAGTGCAGAGGGCGCAGTGTATCGTCGCGTCGTTGTAATAAGCTATTTGATATTTAAAATTAACATAGCGATACGTGTTTATACTCTATAGTATAAGCATGGTTTTATAGAAAACGCAACGTTAGTGTATGACCCTACGAAGGCACAACTATACCGGTACCAGCCGGCAACTCCGAACACAATTATATCACGCACGATATAATTCACTTTCATTGATAATTATTTAAGCTTTCTTTTTTTCAATGATGTATTCATTATTATATTAACAAGTGCGGTGAGGAATGCCCGTCAGGTATGAGATTCTTTACGCTTGTCCTACAACTCCGAGTGCAATTTGATCTAGAGATTTAAATTGTTAATACTTTGGTTACGTAACAAGAAACGTTAGGCCGTCTGGGGAGAGTACGCCATTGTGGGCGAACGTGTGGACGCTCCCCTGGTTGAGGAGGGACAGCCCTAACTCGGCTGCCCACTCCTCAACGGCCATGCCCCTCGGGTCCGTGACTGCCGCTCCCCAGGTCCTCGACTTAGCATTCAAGTCTCCCATGAGGACCACGGGGAGCGACGACAGCCGTCTGACAGCTCCCTGCAGGGAGCCGAGATACGCCTCGAACTCCCTCAGGGGCTTGTTAGGGGAGAAGTACGCCCCCACAATGGCGTACTCTCCCCAGACGGCCGTCACGAACCCGGCCCCGCTTTCCCTCGCCGCCAGGGACGAACCCCGACCCTCCTCCGTTATCGGAGGGGGAGGCCCGTCGAGCACCTCCTCGACTACCTCCCGAGGCGGAGGCATGGAAGGAGCCGGTAGCATCGGAGGGTCGGGGAATAATTCTCCCACGACCCTCGCTACCACCTCCGGTGGGAGGGTCTCCGTCGCCGGAGGCGCCCAGGATCTCAACTTCTTGCGCACGATCCTGTACGGGCGCCCCCAAGGATCCCCCTCCAGTGTTTGGAGCAGCTCCTCCCATGCTGCTTCTTTCGCCCGGCTGATGGCAGCCTGCAGGGTCTTCCTACACTCCCTGTAGCTGCCATACAACCGTGCCTCCGCCTCCGGGTCCCGGTGTCGGCGTCGGCGGCTGCGCCCGAACAGCCGCCGGGCCGCTGAGCACACGCAGGGAGCCGACCGCCGCCTGCCACGAGTGCGGCGCAGCCGAAGATACCGCGCAGCACACTCTGTCTGAGTGTGCTGCGTGGGGGGAGCAGCGCCGCCTTCTGGCGGCGGCGGTAGGACCGGACTTATCGCTGCCGAGCGTGGTTTCGGCCATGCTCGGCAGCGAACAGGCATGGCGAGCGATGGCCTCCTTCTGCGAGGACGTCATCTCGCAGAAGGAGGAGGCGGAGAGGGCCCGCGAGGCAGACCCTCAAAGTGGCCGTCTCCGCCAAAGGAGGACAGGCAGGAGGAGAAGGCGCTTCGCC
>MU158713.1:46795-100049 GCA_015888305.1 Antheraea pernyi
GAGGAGGCGCTTCGCCCAACTCCTCCCGCCACCGTAGCCGGACCTGAGGGGGTGGGCCGGGGGGCCCATCTCCTCATTGCACAGGTTCGGCGGACGAGGGGGGGCAGCCGGTGTGTGCCCGGTCTGTCCCTCTATAGGTAGGAGCCCGGCGGTCACCTTCCGCCAGGCGGACCGTGGGGGCGGCTATACAAGGTTGATTAGCTCGTTCGATCCCTTGCCGCCCCCACAAAACGGTCTGTCGGTACACCGTGGGGTTTTAGTCCGTGCGACTCGGACATAAACCACCCTCTCCCCCGGGAGGGTGGCGCATCCATAAGGGATTTCCCCACGTTAAAAAAAAAAAAAAGGTTACTTTCTCATTTTGAAATGAAAATAACGTGAAGTAAGAAATTAAAATATTTTATTACATATATCAGGGAAAATATTTATTTATTAACAATATAGGTAAAAATAATACATTTATGTTATAAATAAATGTTATATAATATATAATAGCATCATCATACTATAAGGAAAATTATTGGCCTGTAGTAGATATCTTTAATAAGGCATATGGTTGACATTTAATTTTGTCCAAGTATCTCGAAAAAGCTGCATAAGTATTGCAGTTTCTTTTGTCGAATTTTCATGGCAAACTTCAATAATGAGACAATATAACTCACGTATGATATAAAACAAAGACAAATAAGTGTATTGAAATTTCCACGCGAAGTTTGAAGTTAACAAGCTAAGGTTACACAATGGGTAGCACAATACTCGCACACACAAACATCATTTGAAAATTATCATCAATTATACAATAGAAAGAGATAGACGCATGAAAAGAAAGACACAGAAGTGTAATGCTTTTTTCTTACGTAACGAATTGTACCAGTTGACTCCGACAGCAAGTTGTGTTAACGACACTTAGACTGAGTTGCACCGAAATGTCGGTTATGAGGTGGCAAAATAGAAATTTGCAAAGAACACATTGGAATATATAAAATCGTCAATTTTTTTAACTCCTAAAAACTTTTTAGGTAACGTCTTTGTTAAACACCAAATGCCTGTACCTACTATGCCGTCTAAAACATTTTTATCTTGAATCTGGAGTCCGATTGAAAAGTAATTGGCGACAATTTCTATAAAGTATAAAGATATTACTACTGTTATTGTACATTTTTCGTATATTAGATATTTAAGTATTGATATATTTATATATACGGTTAATTCGAAGGAAAGTAACACAAATATATCATATATTTTATTATATATTATATTTTGAGGTGCATATCGAATTTTAATAAGGTGTAAATAGAAATAGTTCATACTTCATAGTCAGCTGTTTTAACAAATGATCTAAGTACAAAGCCAATGCGTTTGCTAATTTTTTAGAAACCTGAAATTTGTTCAAGAATAATTCTTCGTCCCATTTTGCAAACCGATCAATTCTAGAAAGATAAACTCTTTTCTTCCTAAGACGCAAATTATCTTCAAACATACTAGTTTCGTCATCGGAAGAACTATTTTCAGTTTCCCACAGGATGTCTCTCAGCAACGACATAATATTTTAAAGTTTTTACTATTGAACTTGACAACCGATTCAACAATTGACAACAACAATAACGTTAACCGGCCAACCACGAGCCGTAATAGTTAACGTTAAATCGTGACGTCATTTTAACCATTGTCAACTGGTGCAACCCGTTTTTTGCTTAACAATAACTTTAACCGAAACCACATCATAGCTCTATTGGTCTGCATCTTCAATGCGGCCATGTCCCAGGGCTATTTTCCAGCCGTCTGGAAAAAAGCCGTAGTGATAGGTATTCACAAACCCAGCAAAAAAGCTACGCTTCCCGCTAGCTATCGCCCCATCAGTTTATTAGATACGCTAGGTAAACTTTACGAGCGGCTCCTTCTGAACCGTCTCCAGACTTCGTTTACGGAACTCAATTTAATACCGCCCGAACAGTTCGGTTTTCGCGCCGAACACTCATGTACAAATCAAGTACACCGCCTCACGGAGTACATTTTTTCTAACTTTAATGCTGATCCGAATCGCGACCCGAACCCGAAAAAGAAAAATCCGAAACGCACGATAGCAGTTTTCTTTGACGTCGCCAAGGCCTTCGATAAGGTCTGGCACGGAGGGCTCGTACATAAATTATGTCAATCTCGCATACCCGATAGATTAGTTCATATCATTCGCGATTTTCTCACAGATAGGACTTTCCGTTATAGAGTAGACGGCGAACTATCGTCAATACATCCGATACGCTCAGGCGTGCCACAAGGTTCAATACTCGCGCCCTCCCTTTTCAACCTGTTCATCAGTGACCTACCTCGGCTCCCGGGAGTAGAGGTAGGTTGTTATGCTGACGATACAGTTATCTACGCTTCTCACTGGCGGCTGGACAAACTTAGGAATCTCATCGAAGAAACCGTTAGCACACTCGGTGATTGGTTTCTTCGATGGCGTATAGAGGTTAATCCCGATAAGAGTGCCGCGATACTCTTCGATCCCAAACAACGCGGTAACAGATTACAGCCCATCAGGCTATACGACACCGACATACCTTGGACCGACGAGGTCAAGTATCTCGGTGTCACACTAGATGAACACTTAAAGTTCGAGTCACACATAGTTAACGTACGAAATAAAGCCGCTATGGTTTTGGGTCGCCTACACCCGTTGCTTTGCCATAAGAGTAAGATGTCCCTCAGACACAAGCTCACCTTGTACAAAACGTGTATTCGCCAGGTCATGACATATAGTAGATATATTAGTTGATATCATTCGCGATTTTCTCACAGATAGGACTTTTAGTTATAGAGTAGACGGCGAACTATCGTCAATACACCCGATACGCTCAGGCGTGCCACAAGGCTCAATACTCGCGCCCTCCCTTTTCAGCCTGTTCATCAGTGACCTACCTCGGCTCCCGGGAGTAGAGGTAGGTTGTTATGCTGATGACACAGTTATCTACGCTTCTCATTGGCGGCCGGACAAACTTAGGAAACTCATCGAAGAAACCGTTAGCGCACTCGGTGATTGGTTTCTTCGATGGCGTATAGAGGTTAATCCCGATAAGAGTGCCGCGATACTCTTCGATCCCACACAACGCGTAAACAGATTGCAGCCAATCAGGCTATACGACACCGACATACCCTGGACCGACGAGGTCAAGTATCTCGGTGTCACACTAGATAGACACTTAAATTTCGAGTCTCACATAGATAGAGTACGTAATAAAGCCGCTATGGTTTTGGGTCGCCTACACCCGTTGCTTTGCCGTAAGAGTAAGATGTCCCTCAGACACAAGCTCACCTTGTACAAAGTGTGTATTCGCCCGGTCATGACATATAGCTGTCCCGTTTTTGCACATGCACCGCAATCAACTCTAAACAAGTTACAAGTTTTACAAAACCGCGTTCTGCGTAAAGTGACCGGCGCCCCATGGTACGTCCGGAGAGTCGATCTCCATAGGGACCTGGAGATACCTTCTATCTGGGCGTACATAAAATCACTCACTAGTAGTTATTTCGAAAAAGCCGTGAATCACCCCAGTCCGTTAGTGGTATCCGCCGCAACATACGAAACCGTACCCAACGCCGCGCGTTACAAAAGACGACCGCGACACATTTTTACCGATCCTCCCGATGAAATAACGGCAGCGAACGATCAGTACCAGCCTGTCTCTCCAAACAGAGCGTGCTCACGCCCACGCCCGCGTAACCTCAGATCACGCCGCCGTGGTCTGGGTGTAAATTTCGCTCCCGCACACCAGACTAGGCCCCCTTCGGCAGCCTCTCAAGCCTAGGTTCGATCCCTCGGCGTGGAGCCCTTGAGTGCGCTGCTCGCGCGATACAGTGACACACCAATACATCACTGCAACAACACTACACATATCACCTCCACACACGTGCACGCTCACACGCTTACACATAAAAGTGGATGGGTTTTTTCTTTTTGTTTTTACCCGTATCGAACTGTAATAGTTTAGAATCATTTCCTATACAAAATACACATAAGAGTTGTTGAGATATGTATGCTTGGTACACATACATGTTTCAACAACTCATGTATGTATGAATAGTTTAGCTTTAACTTAGGTTAGCTTTGTTAGGTCGCGAATTGCATGAACAGGCAACAGCCAAGCCGAGGTGTGCCGTGCACCCTTGAGCTGGTTGCCCAAATAAAATCGGCTGAGTGCCTTAAGCGCTCGCCTTAGTAGTCCGGTGAAGCTGTTAAGACCTTGCTAGGTCAACAGCGTAGTCAGATCGAGAAAAAAAAAATCTTCCTAGAGAAGTGAGAACTCAAAACAATGAAATAACCGTGTTCTATTTTGATTTTTTTAATGACTTATATTCTGAACTAGCTGACCCGTGCGACTTCGTCTGCACCAAATCGGTTATTACCGGTTTCGATTGTACTTTTAAACGCGAAAAATCTAAATACATCTCAAAACCCGATTGCAGCGATACCTACTGTTTCAAATTGTGAATCCCAAATATCCAGGGACTCACTCAAACATATACCCAGTTGGTATGTGACAAATATTTTAAAATATGCTTTGAACCCGTCCGCAGCATCACCTACCAGGTCCAATTAAGATAACAAAAAACCTACATATATTGCCGATAAATGTCGTCCCAGTACGTTGTCCCAGTAACTTCTGTCCCAATAAGCCTACAACCCGTTCGTAACATCATCTACCGGGTTCAATTAAAATAAAAACTAACCTACGTATATTCGCAGTAATGTTAAAAAGAGGGTACCGAACGGTGTCCTCGGGGGCGGCCATGGTGTTGGCCGGCTCCCTTCCCTGGGAGCTAGAGGCAGAGGTGCTTGCCGCCGTATATGAGTATATGGCGGCCAAGAAACGAATTGGGGAGCCTCTAGCTCCCAGAGAAATAGAGGAAAGAAGAAGAAGAGTGAGAGAGGAGATGGTAGAGAGGTGGAGGCAGGACCTGGCGGACGCGCGTTACGGTCGATACACGATCGACGCCGTTCGCCCGGTCCTGTCGGAATGGTATCAGAGGAAGGGGGGCTCCCTGACGTTCCGTCTGGTGCAGGTGCTGACCGGGCACGGATGCTTCGGTTGGTACCTGCACTGGATAGCACGCAGGGAGCTGACCGCCGTATGCCATCAGTGCGGCGTTGACCCAGACACCGCGCAGCACACTCTGTCTGAGTGTGCTGCGTGGGAGGAGCAACGTCGCACTCTGGCTGTGGCGGTAGGGCAAGACCTCTCACTGCCGAGCGTGGTTGCGGCCATGCTCAGTAGTGAGGATAACTGGAGCGCAATGGCCTCCTTCTGTGAGGAAGTCGTCGCCGTCTCCGCAAACGGCCTCCTCCCACTGTAACCGGACCAGGGAAGATGGGTCGGGGGCTTCTCAATGGCGGCCGGACAAACTTAGGAAACTCATCGAAGAAACTGTTAGCACACTCGGTGATTGGTTTCTTCGATGGCTTATAGAGGTTAATCCCGATAAGAGTGCCGCGATACTCTTCGATCCCAAACAACGCGAAAACAGATTACAGCCCATCAGGCTATACGACACCGACATACCTTGGACCGACGAGGTCAAGTATCTCGGTGTCACACTAGATAAACACTTAAATTTCGAGTCTCACATAGATAGAGTACGTAATAAAGCCGCTATGGTTTTGGGTCGCCTACACCCGTTGCTTTGCCGTAAGAGTAAGATGTCCCTCAGACACAAGCTCACCTTGTACAAAACGTGTATTCGCCTGGTCATGACATATAGCTGTCCCGTTTTTGCACATGCACCGCAATCAACTCTAAACAAGTTACAAGTTTTACAAAACCGCGTTCTGCGTAAAGTGACCGGCGCCCCATGGTACGTCCGGAGAGTCGATCTCCATAGGGACCTGGAGATACCTTCTATCTGGGCGTACATAAAATCACTCACTAGTAGTTATTTCGAAAAAGCCGTGAATCATCCCAGTCCGTTAGTGGTATCCGCCGCAACATACGAAACCGTACCTAGCGCCGCGCGTTATAAAAGACGTCCGCGACATATTTTTACCGATCCTCCCGATGAAATAACGGCAGCGAACGATCAGTACCAGCCTGTCTCTCCAAACAGAGCGTGCTCACGCCCACGCCCGCGTAACCTCAGATCACGCCGCCGTGGTCTGGGTGTAAATTTCGCTCCCGCACACCAGACTAGGCCCCCTTCGGCAGCCTCTCAAGCCTAGGTTCGATCCCTCGGCGTGGAGCCCTTGAGTGCGCTGCTCGCGCGATACAGTGACACACCAATACATCACTGCAACAACACTACACACATCACCTCCACACACGTGCACGCTCACACGCTTACACATAAAGTGGATGGGTTTTTCTTTTTTTTTTCCCGTATCGAACTGTAATAGTTTAGAATCATTTCCTACACAAAATACACATAAGAGTTGTTGAGATATGTATGCTTGGTACACATACATGTTTCAACAACTCATGTATGTATGAATAGTTTAGCTTTAACTTAGGTTAGCTTTGTTAGGTCGCGAATTGCATGAACAGGCAACAGCCAAGCCGAGGTGTGCCGTGCACCCTTGAGCTGGTTGCCCAAATAAAATCGGCTGAGTGCCTTAAGCGCTCGCCTTAGTAGTCCGGTGAAGCTGTTAAGACCTTGCTAGGTCAATAGCGTAGTCAGTTCGAGAAAAAAAAAAAACTTTAACCGAATTTTTAACGTTTACATTGACTGGTGCAACTCAGCCTTCATTTAAATAAAACCATGTGTACAGACAGAATTACATATTAATTTATATATTATATTATTAATTAATATAGATATATACCGTGATGGCAGTATCTATGATGAGATAGAGAGGGTTGCGGGCTCCAGCGACTCGAGCTCGGCGGAGGAACAGGCGGCGAGCGCACACCGCACGAGCCTCCAGCACCACCTGATAGGTAATACTCGTATTTTATACAAACAACCTACTTCAAACCCGATTCTTATAAAATAAATCAACCAACGAAGTTTCCTTTTATGAAAACCAAATAAAATATCACACAATAAAATAAAAGTCGTAACCCGCGCCGAGAATGAAGCTGTCCGTAATCCATGAAGCGAACTGCGAGCCCTCGCGTCTTCCTGTTTCACCCACTTACTTCTCGTTATACGGGAATAAAACCAATTTACTAAATCGCTCCGTTCAAATACATATAATATTGATTGAGTGGGACTTATGAACTTTGCGGAAACCCTTTTACACAGAGCGAACACTGTGTTACGTCGTAACACTTCATAAACAAATATTTAAATGTTATTAGCTAAATATTTATTGTTCACTTCATTAGGGCAGAATCCAATTATAATTAAGAGAAGTGAAATAGGAAAACTCAAAAGGAAAGTGATCGCGCTTCTTCGTTTCGCATTTAGCGAATATACATTAAAAGGACTCTTAGTGAGTCGAAAACAAACGACTCGGTAATAAATTAATTTATTGGTTTTGGGACACCCTGTGTACTGAAAAATCAAATAAAAATGTTTTCATATAGTAGACTCCTTTTAGCCGACACGTATTTTATTTGAATAGAATATGTTGAAGAGAGTACAAATGTTGATGAACTTATTAGTATTTAAATATTTATCCCAATTCAGGACATTATAAGCGATTCTTTAAACAAGCAATGACATGTTCTACATGCGTTCATTCTCATATATATATCTATGTGTTGTTATCAAAATAAATTGCTATAAGTTTATAATAAAAATATCGCAATTACATTTTTAGTAAATCTTAAAATGTAATACGGTCACATCGAATAAAGTCAAACATTCGCAAATAATTATTTATGTACAAGCTGTACCCGCAGCTCCGCACGCGTTTTTAAATCGTATTAAAGAATTATGGAATTGTGAGACTATGTGCAATTACAGAAACGCTCTTTAAATACAATTGTAAGTACGACGCGCACGCCACTAAAAGTAACATGTAACGTGTACAGTAGATATAATAGGTCTTTACCTATGAAATTGCCGTTCTGCAGTACTGGCCATTTCAAATTAAAATATTTTTTGTTTGGCTAAGAATTCTAATTTCAAATTAATTTTATTTTAAAATCATGGAATTCTTTTCCAAAAGTAGTCATTTGTTTATTGATTACCGATTATTTTCATCGCATTTCAATCTTTTTTGTCATCATGAATACGTTAAAAATTAGAGTAATTATGGGATATGAGTACCGTCGTGACAGCAACGCGGCACAAGCGGCACGCAACATCAACGACGTTTATGGAGCTAACACTACAAACCAACGCACCACCTGTTATTGGTTTGCTCGCTTCCGTTCGTTCGCGGTCGTCCGAAGACTTGGTCGACAATGACGAATTAAAGGCAATTGTGGAAGCTGGTGATACACAATCTACGACTGAATTAGCAGCAGCTTTCGACGTTAGCGTCAAAACAATATTGGTCCATTTGCGTCAAACTGGCAAGGTAAAAAAGCTTGACAAATGGGTGCCCCACGAACTCAATAATCGCCAGCGCCAAGTACGCGTCGAGACGTGCCTTGCACTGCTCCACAGACACACAAATGAAGGAATTTTGAACCGCATTGTTACCTGCGATAAAAAATGAATTCTGTTTGATAACCCGCAAGCGCTCAGCGAGTTGATTGGATCTTGATTCAGCACTTAAACAATGCCTTAAACGAAAACTTACCCCTAGAAAAGTGATTGTCACTGTTTGGTGGTCTAGCACCAGTGTGATTAATTACAGCTTCTTACCAAACGGGGTGAGCATTACTGCAGATGTGTACAGTGAAGAACTAAACGCAATGATGGAGAAGCTGGTACATCTCCAACCAGCATTAGTCAATCGCTCGTCTCCGCTGCTCCTGCACGACAACGTGCGATCTCATACTGCACAGCAGACGGTCTCCAAGTTACAAGAACTGGGGTTGGAAGTTCTCCGTCATCCGCCCTACTCACCAGACCTTGCGCCTACTTTTTCCAGAATTTGGATAACTCCTTGGCGGGAAAAAAATTCAATACCCGAGAGGCAGTACAAAATATTGGATTCATTTCCTTGGTTTTATTTGCTTATCCTAGTTGCATTGCCGTTTCATAATACATAAGACATAAGTTTTTCATTATTTTAAAATAGTTTACATATACATTCAATAGAAGTATCTTATTTTGTACTTATCTCCGTCTACAGCTTAATGGTACCTTAGTAATATATGTTTAGTATTATATATTTTACTAGCTGTACCCGCAGCTCCGCACGCGTTTTTTAAAATCGTATTAAAGAATTATAGGATTGTGAGACTATGTACAATTACAGAAACGCTCTTTAAAGACAATTGTAAGTACGACGCGCACGCCACTAAATGTAACATGTAACGTGTACATTAGATATATAAATACAAAGAGCGTGCCAAATGAGGTTTGTCATCAGCATAATATTTGGAACCATAACCAACCATATAACTACCTCAGTGCTCACTTACACTGTATAAGGAACTATTGAAACAATAACTAAAAATATTATTATAAAGATTTATATTTACATTACATTTAATATACATTGCCATTATTATAATTAAGATTTAGTGACTATACAAAAAATAAACGATTGTCTGTTCCACGAGAAATTGTATTATGGAACACTTTACGTAATACGTTTATAATCTAAGATCTTTTTAGGAAGACTTCTATATCATTAATGTTATTAATAATTATAATGTCGAATTGTAAACAGTAAGTTGATAATTTTTTCTCTTATTAAAAATAAAGAATGAGTTGAAATCTTGCTAAATTTCATGCAGACCATCGCGGGTCATCAGTCGCGGGTAACAGGTAGTCTAAAATAGAATAACCTCAATTACTTTTTATTAGGTTCGCTATCTATCAGTGAAAATCCCGTGAAAATCGATGTGACCGTATTGGTGACAGCACAGCAGGCGAAGCCTCGGTAAATACCTAGTCTAATTTAGAGTAACCTAAGAAACCCGCTGTAATTTCAGCTATGTGTCAGTGAAATTCCTGTCAAAATCGGTCTAGCCGTTTCGAAGATTACCCGGAACAAACAGACAGACAGACAGACCGACAAAAATTTTAGAAATTGCATTTTTGTTATCAGTAGCGTTACAGACACTTCATTTTTATTATATGTATAGAAGAAGATATAGATAAGATCCCAGAAGATTATCATCACAATATAAAATTTAATAAAAAAAGTGTGTGTGTTCTTATGTACACACGTTAGAAGTTATACTTTTTTAGCGTAACAAGATAAAAATCTTTTCAAAAATTTTATCTTTCGCCTTTTTCTACATTCGTGGAAAAAACGACACTAACAATAGAAAAAAGGTATTTAATACATTGAAAGTTTTAATACAAAGAAACAAAATGTTGACTATAGCTATGTTCAGGGTGTCGGTTTTACGTGACGGTGTGCGCGCGCATCGTAAAAATTTACTCTCACCGCCAAAA
Source organism: Antheraea pernyi (assembly GCA_015888305.1). Lineage (NCBI taxonomy): Eukaryota > Metazoa > Arthropoda > Insecta > Lepidoptera > Saturniidae > Antheraea > Antheraea pernyi. The sequence goes on from MU158713.1 coordinate 57,251, forward strand.
GAAGTATAACTTCAAAAATAAACAGTGAGGAACATTATAAATAGAAATAGAGTCCGCTCTCGCGTGCTTCCGAGCCCTTCACTGGTAATCGGGATATGAGAGATCAAAACATACTTCTTGTATTCGAGTATATACATTGTATGTATAGTTTTCCACGTATTTGGCAACGATTCTATCTACATTCGGCATTCGTTTTCAACAATATCAATGTAATATCGAGTAGAAAAGTTATCGTTTTTATTTGGATTTACGTTCTTTATTATTCGTTTATTGACTTTTCGTAATTACTAAAATTCCTACTAAAGCTGAAATTGATCAACAAATAACTGTGATAATCATTATTTGCTAGTGTTATTATATGACCTTTTTATATAAAATATAGGTGAAGTAGTATAAAATTCCATAGGATTTTTAGTAATAAAATAATAATATAAAGGAATCCATAAGTTTTACACAATACATTTAGCTTATTCATACAGATTGTTTAGAAAATGCATGATCACATACTTTTATTTCGACATCAGCATGTTTTCCGACGTGAACACAATTCGGGATGAATATTACTTTCAGAATGTCATCACCTTCTGTAATGAACGTTAAACATTATTAGCATGCAAAGTGTTTACAGTATATTGTGATTGACACTAATAACACTTTCAAGTACTGATTACCCTACGATACATTTGTAAGTTGGAATATTTGAATTGCAGCCTCCGAGAGTAGCGCTGTCTTGATATTTTTGACATGAAAAATATTAAAACATACGGGAGTACTACGTTACAAAAGTAAACCGTAACGATAAAGTCTTACCTTAATGATTACAAAACAATGTCTTATTATTCTTATTAAAAATAATCAAAAGGTGCAAAGAAATCAATTAATATAAATCGCGGTTATTGTAGGAAAGAGGGGATAAAAGGTCGCGCGTAGGAATCCCAATAGCTGGCGGTAAGCGAACGAATTGGTTGTGGGAGCATCTCAGAGCTGCTAGGGCACGCTTAGTAAACACGGCCGAATCCGCGAGCACTTTTAACGCTGCTGTATCTCTACTAATGAATATAACAAGTGAAGATACCAACCATACATGTGTTGTAACTGCCATAGTACTGCAAGACGTTTCAAATTAAAACTAACGACAGCGTGACACAACAAAGCTCCTACTGAAATTACTGGTATTTTCTTTTCTTACAATTGATTAGAGCTGCCAAACAAGATTTGTACTAGGAAGATACATTAGTGATAAAGTAAGTGACCTAGCGGAGGCTCCCACGTTACGGTGGTGGGTAGCGGCGTTGGGTTGGAGAGCCGCACTCTGTAGCAGGTTCTGAGCGCGCGAGTGAGTGCGACGCGCGGCCGCAGCGTGCTCGACCCGCGCATACTTTTACTGGCGCCTTTATCCAACGAACATCCACCATCTTTGAATATATATATTTCGGAGATTACCTCAAATTGTGTTCATATGACAAGCTTGATGTCCGAGATATACGTCAGGGATAAAATATTCTCTTGTATTTCAGCATTAGCATTTATGGGTATCAGGGTGTTATTAGGGTGTAATGCGAGCACAAAACAAGGTATTCGCTATTATATATATAGTTTAATAGTGGTTTCACAATATTAAAATGACTAGACTAATACATACTTCACTATTTCAATCTTAATAAGTTAATTACATTCGAGCAACGTGTTCGCAACACCTATCTAACTTCACCACCTACAATGATAAAACTGATGGTCTACCTCGAACATTATGAATAACCCGAATGAGTTCATTTATTAATCCACGTCTATCACTACTTTTTATAACAAACGACTCTAAATCCCAGTTGTATCCTGTGAACGTATAGATGGCGTCTCGCCCCGCTCGAGGCAAGTTTCATCTGCTCCGATTGGTTGTCAGATACTACACACGATCTAATATATTATTAATGTAATACGCGATACAATATTATTATGTTTAAATAATTTCACACAATAATACTCGATATAAAATCCTAATAAAACAAATTGGATTTGTTTTAAATCGTAATCTATCTGTAAATTTGGCCCAACTAAATATAAATCAGACTCAGAGGAAGTTAAATTTCTCATAGGCTTTAAATTCCTTGCTCATAGATGCACATAGCTAGAACGGAAAGTCGGTCACAATTTAGAGTTTTCTGGAATGGTTGGTTAATATTTGATTCCTCGTTCGGGTTACTTTAATGTTATTGCTATACACTATGCGAACGTGTACTAACAGTCCGCGACGGCGTCGCAGGTGCAGGGCAGCACTCGCAGCACGAGGCGCGGCGCGAGCGAGCGCGCCGCCACCAGCACGGCGCGCGCTCCGCACTGCACGAGCGTTACCAGCAGCCCGTCTCGCTGCGCACGAACAACAGTATACGTCTTTCTGTTGCTCCTATTACTATGGTCCGCGTCATAGTTTATGGCTACTCTGAATATAGCTTTAAGTTCGGTCTTGCGCATAGTAAAATCAAGAGGTTTTATAGGTATTTAACATTTACATTTAAGTTGTCTCGATATTATACGCACCGTATATTTTAGCTGTACACTGGGGCTAGTTATAATAATAGACTTTGTACTTTAAAATATTTATAGAGTGATGCGTACAGAATAACGGTCCGATGATAAGTGAGTGAATGACATATGCACTTTTTTGCTATTAACTATTAAGTTAAGAGTCATCTGTAAATATATTGGCAAAATCCAGCACATAGGGATTGCGCTGGGACACGCACAATATATTAAGTTTTAATGAATTATGGTTGAAGTAAATATTTGCCTATTACACATTAAGGAATAAGAATGCAATAGTATAAAGACCATGTTGCTACTTTCAGAAGATTTTGTATGTGAAATGTAACTTTGATTCCGATTGTGTCGTCTTGTAAACGGTTTAACGGCAAATTTACGAAAACTTCTTTATATGATTTGAGCATCTATATATATATAGTAAAATTATTCTTCTTCTATAAACAATAAATTCTATAAAAAATATTCTATAAAGAATGAACAGACAATAAAAATAAAATCATTACTGATGTAATAATAAATAATAACATTAAAAACTAGAAATGGACTAGCTTAATAATAAAATGCTAGAATGTTATAGGTTTGCCACATCATGTATCTGTCAGTTACAGTTAAATCCATATAACATTTAATCACCTGGATGGTAAATTTTGGGTGATCGTGTACTTTAATAGAATGATACCCCTTATGCATTTTATGTTTTTATCTGTGGGATATATCTTGTATTATATGTGTGGTATTCTGCGTGATACAATACCGTTATTGTAATTGTATTGTATTGTATTCATAATAAATAATTAATTTGTAATAATTAACGCCTACTTCTTTAACAAATATAATCAAGAAAAAGGAAACAACGAATATAGCAATAGTAGTGCGGTAGTGAAGCTGTAAAGACCTTAACAGGTCAATAGCATAGTAAGTTCGGGGAAAAAAATAGCAATAATTTGTAATGAACAACAACAAAACTATTCTGGATGTGATTATACTGCAACTAATTATGACAGGACTCATCTGTCAACGTGGATGCAATGCTATGCGAGGTATGTACGCGGGCGAGCCTCCTCGCCTTTCACCTCATCTGCGTCCCTCTCATACCTTCATTTGTGTTCTGCGCATCTACTTCAGAGCGGTTAAAAAGTTTGACGCGGAATATACTACAGGCTTGTTGCTAAGTTATTTGTGCACCAATAGATAGCTTAGCCTTAGGCTTAGATGGAAAGCTCTGTTACTACCGTAAAAAGACGACGGATTTTTAAATCGACGTATCTCTATAATAATGGATACATACTCGTAGGGATACATGTTGGTATTACTTTCTTTATTTTATTACTTAACCCTTTCACGACTAAGGGAAACATTTTTTCTAATTTGAAAATTGGCGCTTATCTATTATCTATTATTATGGCATTATTTATACAAAATATGAAAGTAGACTGTATCCCGAACAGACTTTCATAAAAAAAAATAATTAGAAAAAAAATTACTGTGGAATAAATTCGCGACAACGATAAGAAATATTAATTTTCATACACATTACACTTTAATAAACTAACATAAACGGTTGAATGTTAATATTTACTCTCTGAAACCTTATGACCTATATATATAACCTATAATATATACCTTATAACCTGAAAGACTTAAACAATATTCAAAATCAAAAACACTTTATTCAATTTAGGCCCTAAGGAGGCACTTATGAACGCCAAAACTACTACCGGTTCGGACAAACAACCCACTCATCGAGAAGAACCAGCAAGAAACTCGATCTGGTTTATCTTTTTAACAAATCTATATAATATTTAGTATATATTAGATACATGTCACAATTTTTTTAATGGATGCACAGAGATGTGTCAATTCCAGACATCACCATCGTTCACATATTGATCCACTCTATAATAGTCTTTTGACACCAGAACACGCTTGACATGGCGCTTAAATTCACAATCCGGCAAATTGATAATATCCTTTGGTTGTAAAATCTAACATTATTTTTTTATTAGTTATACTAAGTCTAAAACATGGGACAACCAGTTTGTCACAATTTCTAGTATTTAGATTGTGCCGGTTTTTTTACGGAATCTAGCTTTTCAAGGTTCTTATGGACACACATTAAATTGTCAAGAATGTATTGGGAGGGCAGAGTCAAGATACCGTATTCCTTGAACTTGGTCTTTAAGGATTCGCGTGGTCCCATATTGTAAATTGCTCAAACTGCCCGTTTTTGTAAATTCAAATGAATTTATTACAAGTAAGCTTGAAGAGTAATGTTACACAGTGTGTAACCTGTGGTGCATTCGTGTTGTAATGCAGTGTGTCCTGCTCGCCGACAGCCAGCAGGCCAGACTTTGGACACAGCATCTCGCAGGAGTAGCCGCTGTTCTGGCAAACATCACAACTCCGGCACGGGTATTGCGCTCCCACCCACCGCATGCATTCACCTTTCCACTCCAACTGCTTTACATAATATTCATTTTAATATGGTCAGGTATAATTTACTGCTCAAATGACTAGCCATACACTAATTCAAACATATCATTAAACAGTTATCAGGCGACCTATATCCTAGTCCGGCCATAAGTTCTGGTACAAATGAAAATGCAATTTTTTTTAATGAAGTAATGTAATATTACTAAAAATTTAAACCTACATATTTATTAGTCTCAGAAAAAAATAAAAAATATTCTATTCGAAATGGCCACCTATAGCTTTTATACAAGCCTTTAATCCGTTTGGCCACGAATCTATGAATTTACGCTGTTTCCAAGGGAAATTTCGCCACTGCTTACTCCAAAGATTTTTTAAGAGACTCAACGTCGCCGTGTCGTTTAAGCAGGTCATGACCTCTAAAACTGACCATAATTTGAAGTCTAAAGGGTTGAGGTCTGGGCTAGATGAGGGCTAGTCTTCAGTTCTTATAAAGTCGGGAACGTTGGTTCAAGCCACGCTTGGGTAGTTTTGTGCCTTGTGACCAGGTGCAGAGTCCTGCTGTTTCCAGTCCATGGTTTATTTTTAAATGTGAGAGGTATCACAACATGACCCAAGATTGTATCTTGATACACTTTGATAGAAGATTTCACCCCTTTTTCAGAAAAATGTAGTTTGGTGACTCCTTGATAAGACACGCCCCACCAAACCATCACTGACGCAGGATGATGACCACGTTGTACCTTTCCGACCACTTAAACAGCTTCTTTAGAACTGTGAGCGTATACTTTATCATTTTGCTTATTGTAGTATTCTTCAATCGTAAATTTTTTTTCATCGGCAAAGAGGATATTTCTGTGCCTTTCACCTGCGTATCGCATCAGAAGGCGTTTTGATCGATACACTCTCTTTAATTGTAAATATTGATGTAGGACATGTCCTGTATATCGATGATAAGCACAGAGCTTCATGTTTTGCTTTATAATGCGCGACAGAGTCCTAGCGGGAATCTTCATTTCTCGCGATAAGATTTTTTGCTTCCTAATGGGGTTTCGACGAATTCTGGCTTTAACAACATTAACAGCCTTTGTAGTTCTAACAGCACGCGGCTGGCCCGATCTTTTCTGGTCTTCAACAGAGGAAGTGTTGTTGTATCTGTTGATATCAGGGTATACGAACATACAACTGATACCAAGCTTTTGAAGTTTCTGGAATATGACCGACGGCTCTACACCCACTTTGTGCAAGGCGATCACTGCAATCCTATTTTTTTAACACCCCATTCCATATTGTAATTTGATAATGAACACGAAAAAATATATGAAATCGCGTAAAATCGAAAGAAGTTTTTAAAATAATATAGGTGTTCCGAATTAAAAATTATTAAAAGGTTGAAAAACAGAAAAGTTTTTATGTTACAGTATTTATGGTCAGACTAGTTATATTAGAATTTTTACCAGCTATACTATGAACATTTTGTATCATTTTTTATTACTGTATGTTTTTATTTAAGCAGAATAAAGTAACGTCACTATGATTAACACATAGTGACGATCACCAACTGTAATCCACATTGATATATAGTGTCCTCGCTTTCGAGTTGGTTGCGTAAATTTATTCGCGAGTTAGGAATAAAGAACGCAATATAAGAAAGAGAGAACGTCTTGGACGGAAAAATGTTCCAAAACGTCACTTCAAGACATGCGATTTTTGAATTAATATGTTACTTTGTTTATATTTCCTTTGCCTTGATTTCAGTCATTGTTGCGTTTTCTAACAATTTTTTTTATCGAACTTTCTACGCTATAGGCCTAGCAAAGCCTTAACAGCTTCACCAGACTACTAAGGCGAGCGCATTAAGGCACTCAGGCGATTCTATTTTGACAACTAGCTCAAGGGTGCGCGGCACACCTCGGCTTGGACTGTTGCCTGATTCATGCATTTCGCCACCTATCTGATCTAACCTACATAGTCATACTTAGATAAGTTATTGAAACATATATGAGTACCAAGCATACATACCTCAATAATTCATATGTATTTTGTGTCTAATAATTTTCTAAATTATTTCAGTTCGATAAGGGAAAAAACAAAACCCTTCCACTTTCATGTGTAAGCATGTGTTCGTGCACGTGTGTGGAGGTGCTATATGTAATGTTATCGCAGTGCTTTAAGAATTTGTGTCACTGTATAGCGCGGGCAGCGTACTCAAGGATTCCACGCCGAGGGAACGGACCTAGGCTTGAGTTGCTGCCGAGGGGGCTTAATCTGGTATTCGGGAGCGAAATTGACCCCCAGACCACGGCAGCGTGATCTCTGGTTACGCGGGCGAGGGCGTCAACACGCTCTGTTTGGAGAGACAGGCTGGTAATGATCGTTCGCTGCCGTTTTTTATCGGGAGGGTCGGTAAAATATGTTGCGGACGTCACAGTCTGCACAGTCCGACTACTTCTCGTAACGGGAAGATACTTAACCAACTAAGTAGGGTTCTCGCGTTTGACGTCATAACCTCTCCGGAACCCACTTACTATTAGAACAACTGTCGGCCGATAGTGTTAGATGTAGCTTTATTAAAGAATGTCACGCTCCGGGTACGAGTCATACAAGTCGTACACGAACATCATCACCAAATCATATTTATATATTATATTTATAAGAACAGACACAGTCAGCATGAGCTCATATCTACGTATAGGCCTAGCGGAGTTAATGATAATGAACAGTTAGACCTGGTGGTATGTGTCATTGGTAATCTCGAGTGATGCATGTAGATGTGCGCCGGAAGGTACCACCCCGAGCCACGTGACAACTGGCCGCATAGCAGCGTCGCGCCCTTTACATTGCCGCGTCACTATACACCGTGACTTCCACTCGTCGTTCGATGCCGCTAATCTATAATATTGTCAATGTATGTACTCGTAACTAGTAAGCTGAATAAAGTACTGATAATCTGATTTTTATTTTTTCACATTCTTGTCCTGTAAAAATATGTATAAAGACTAATTTTCGATGTGAAATATATTTATATAACTTTTTTGACTCCCTACTTTGATAATTTTATATTACCTTACATATGAAGTCAGCGTTTTATATGAAAAAAGTAAAACGGAAAAAATAATATGAAATTACATATGTCTGGGTAAGTAGTCTAGAAGACGTGATTACTAACCAATACCTTACATAACTCAATACATCACTTATAATAAATAATAGGTCAAAAACTACAGAACGATATCATAGCTTCTCCGTAATCATTAATCCATCGAGTTGTTTGTGCAGCACTGATGCACGGTGGAATCGTGAAATGTTAAATTTTCCATTTGATAAAATGAACGATGTCAAAGAAAAATCAATTTATGTGAAGTCAAATGATTCATTAAATTCCAAACACAAATATAAGCGCCTAAATTTGAAATATAATTGAATTTCAACTTCCTAACCAAACGCCAGACATTTAAGATCAAAGTGACCAGTTCGACAAAACGCTAATTTCATATGTAAGGACTTGACTATTCAGATATTTCAGTGTTGGCGACACTGAATTCTGTAGCAATATACCAACATTTTATTTATCTACTTGATTGGGTAAAGGCAAAAATATATTATAATTCATGAAGTAAAATATTAAAATTATGAGCAGTATACGGACTTGCGTATTATATTTTAAGATTAATTCAGAAGAAAAGGACTGAAAACTCGTTCTTCTATAGAAATAAGTGCCTCAGAATAAAATGCGTGTTGCAGTAGTTCTCATATTTTTTACTATTGGTTGATTACATTGCTATAAGACGTTTCACAGTTCCACTAACACAACAATTTGAGCACTATCAAATCTTTAGACTTTACAATGATAACCAAAAAACATATATTGGTCTTAGGGTGATGATACATAACCTATAATCTACCTCGATAAATGATCTATCACACACTGAAAGAACATTTCAAATCGGGCCAGTAATTCCTGAGATTAGCGCGTTCAAACAAACAAACTCTTCAGCTTTCTCATAATAAGTATACAAGCATAGAAAAAAAAGTCTCGGTAAATGAGAATAATCTTACTACACTTTTTAATTTTCTACTACGTAAAGAATAAAGGTTTTGTTGTTAAGGGAACCCCTTCGGGTAATAAAAGGAAATTGCAAAAATTACAATGTTGTTCTAAATTATTCACTGAGCTTCAGTTTTCTTTAATTATGACCAACTTCGGTAACCCCGGCCTTTGGGAAATGAGGTTTTCTGAGCAAACTCAACTGTCTCGAGACCCACACTTCTGAACTTTATCAAAGTAATATAAACACATAAAATATATAATTTCCGTTTTATTTTGACCCTCAGATTGAAGCGTCAGTCCCAATGGGTACGAAGCGGAACTCTAGAATCAATACAATTCTATACGAAGGGGAAGAGTTATTTGATTCAGACGTTTTACCGAATAGTCAATTCGTACCTCAATATGTGACAGCGTCAAAGGCAAAAGTTGTATATTTTTTGTATACATGGATTCTATCAATCTGAAACATATTGTGTTTCAATAATAAGAAAATTGAAAGATTTTTGGTGTCTTTATCATACATATCCCGTACGTCATTTTATTTTTTTACCCACCCCAATTCTTGACTTGGTCGGTACTTTTTAAAATCATTTGACTTACGTAATTATGTTTTGTTCAATGCCATGAGTAGGCAATGCCGGTAACCGAAGTTGCATCCTGAACGGCACCGAGTGTGCAGGCGTGAGAACAGCGGGATCGAGTGGAGAGGAGTGAAGAAGGCGCTCGGGTACTGACCACGAACCTTGGATGGACTCGCGTCCGAACTGTTGGGCGCCATTTACCAGCACTTCCAGTTGTTGTACTCTGACAGGAAATTCCATCTTACACATTAATTTTAACATCACCTATTGGTATTGCTTTAATTTAAATACTGTGTGACTATCAGAAAATTAATTAGTATTAATCACATACTTTCATTGAAAAAGATGACAAGGTTCATAAGTCTTTATGTTTCATAATATATGCTTGTAATAATAAGATATCATAACGTATATTGTAATAAATAGTACCGTAATGAATGACACAGAGGCAGCACAGGAGGATCCAGTACGAAACGAAAAGGGACAACTTCCCACCAGACTTCAAGTTGAAAGCAAACCAGATCGCATATTTCACGTGTATAGCCCTGAGATCAGAATCACTTATTAACACCATCCGTAATTAATATTGTACTATGATCACTTTATGCACTAGGATTGTACACTGGTTGCTAAACACAAGTATTATAAAATATATTAATTTCGTGCCAATCATTAATATTAATTTAATTTAGCACAAAGTAAGCAAGAATTGTTTCATAAAATTCCAGTATAAAACCTACTACGTCAGTATATATGCTTTGAATATCATTATAATGTATGGTTGTGATGTTGCATGGGAATGTATGGTTAATGTTTTTACTTTTTCTTTTTTTGTTGTTTTTGTTTTAGCTTTCTCATTTACTTAAGTTATTTGCTGTAGAATATAATAAATACGTCGTAAACACCTATAATTAAGATTGCACTTATATAGAGTCATTAAAAATGCATGTTATGTACTATTCTAGTGTAAATCTTGTTGGTGTTTCTAAATAAATAAATAAATAATAATTTTACCTCAACGCCAGGCATTGGTTCCGATTCCAAAGTTTTACAACTTATAATTATGGGATCATAGTCAGTAGGTAAACTTTCTGTTGGTATATTCTTCAACACAAACCTGAGAATAAAACAACTGCTTAATTCTTAGGCGAATTTAAAATTTGTGGGTTCTGACGTCTTGAAGTTTATCTCTAACATTTTATGTTATGTATATAAACGAAATCATTTCTAAACAGCGATAGAAACATATCAGTCATAAAAAATTCACAAAAGTCCCAAAAAATACAGTTATAATTGTTTCAGTATTACTTCTTTTTCTCTTACTTTTACTTTTACTCTTTCTTTTTCTGTTACTTTCCTAATATTTTAAAATATTGTTTAGAGTATCAATTAGTTTTAGTATTTTATTTCTCTTTCTATTTCCAATTTCCTTGTTTTTGTATTATTATGTTAATTTTTTAAATCTGTAAAATAGTTTAGTATTTAGTTTTATTGGGTAATATTTAATTTAGTGTAGGAGCATGCCGTCGTTGTCTCTAAATATGTCTGCATTTATAATGTATCACTATAGTCCTACTTTTTATATACTTACTAGTGTATTGTCATGTTGATAATCCTCACATAAATAAATAAATATGTATTAAAATCAATAGCAACAAACAAACTGGATCAGTTGACACACGATCTACAAATACTTTAATAATTGCCACAGTTTCATGCCCAATCAATTGAAGAGGAAGCGAATCTGTGCCTAACTCTGTCGCCACCATTATGTATGCGCTGATAAATCCGTTACAGTGACTCGTGCTTATGTCTAGTCGCGTTTCAAAATTAGCCAACACATCTCCAGGCTACCTAGAGGGTTGCTGATGGTGACCACTTGTAGGGGTGTTTCCGATAGATTCTAGATCTTTATATCGTTGCTGATATTTTTGGATTCCACTGCATTTGCCATTAGGTATAATGCAATTACTTTATGGAACTGTGATAAAAAACATGAGAATTAGCGTAAGTAGCTAAAACAATTAAACTTAAAGAAAAAGATGCTTAAAAACAATTACATAAGAACAGCTCGATTTACTCCGAGGGTAGTGCCCACATCAGGAGTGCTAATATGAAGCGCACACAACGACCTCGGTTCAATCTCACCTTCGGCCGGTTCAATGCGTATCAGTTCCACTACTTCATCGGACTTCATATTGTCTCGCTACCAAAATCAAAAATATTTTATTTTATTTAGGCCCGGCTAAGCTATCACGGTTTCGGAGAAATAACCCAGTTCGGAGAAGAACCGGCGAGAAACTCGGTGGAGTTTATCTTTCTATGATAATATTATTACAAACAAGTTTTCGTTTTTGGAGGATTCACAGACAGGACCGTCATTTCCAGACGTCACCATCTTTCACATATTGATCCACCCTTTCATCCAGCTTTTAAATGTTAAAACCGTTTGACATGCTGCTTGAACTTACTATCCGGCGAATTGGTAATATCCTTTGGGACTGTGTTATAAAACCTAACACTATAACCTAAAAAACTGTTAATGCTCTTAGTGAGCCTGAAACATGACATCACCAATTTGTTCTTGTTTCTAGTATTTAAATTATGGTGGTATTTTACTATATCCAACTTATCTAAGTTTTTGGGGACATACATTAGATTATCAATTAGCGTAATAGTGCCTATCTTTAAGAATAAGGGTGATGTGCAGGACTGTAACAATTATCGAGGAATAAAGCTGATGTCACACAGTATGAAGATTTGGGAACGAGTGATAGCGAGACGAATAAGAGATGAGACTGAAGTGACTCCGAATCAATTTGGGTTTATGCCTGGACGTGCGACATCTGATGCCATTTTCGCACTTAGGCAACTGTGTGAAAAATACAGACGTGTACATAAGAATTTGCATATGGTGTTTGTTGATTTGGAGAAGGCATATGATCGAGTACCCCGAGATGTTCTGTGGTGGGCACTGAAAAAAAAAGAGTGCCTGAGAAGTACCTACAACTTATTCGTTGTATGTACAGTCAAGCCAAAACACACGTTAGGTCCGAAGCTGGAGTTACCGATAATTTCAATGTGGCTGTAGGTTTGCACCAGGGTTCAGCTTTAAGCCCTTATTTATTCCTTCTTGTTATGGATGCGTTAACATCAGACATACAGGAGGAGACACCCTGGTGTATGCTGTTTGCTGATGATATTGTTCTTGTCGGCGAAGATGCTACCGAGGTCCAGAGTAGGCTGGTAAAATGGCGAGAAAAACTGGAGAATGTTGGTTTGAAAATCAGTAGACTAAAAACTGAACATTTGTTTTGCGACTTCGGTGGTCCATCCAGCTTTTCTCCTATATCTTTAAATGGTATAGCCTTACCAACCTGCTCTGATTTCCGGTATCTCGGTTCTCTGATCCAAAACGATGGTTGCATAGACAAGGACGTGAGGAATAGGATAAATGCAGGGTGGATGAAATGGCGAAAGGTGTCTGGTGTCGCTTGTGACCCACGAATGCCCTTGAAACTCAAAGGGAAGGTGTATAAAACTATTATAAGACCAGTAATGTTGTACGCGTCTGAGTGCTGGGCGACTAGAGAGACGGATGAGAGAAAACTACATGTGGCAGCGATGCGAATGTTAAGGTGGATGTGTGGTGTAACTAGAATGGATAAGATTAGGAATGAATATATCAGAGGAAGTTTGAAAATAGCACCAGTAACAGACAAGTTAAGGAGTAATAGGTTAGCATGGTATGGGCATGTTATGAGGAGAGATGAAGACCATGTAACTAGAAATGCTTTGAGTATGACGGTCGATGGATATAAGAGTAGAGGAAGACCGAAAAAAGGATGGATGGATTGTGTCAAAAATGATATGTGTGTAAAAGGTGTGTTGACTGAGATGACATCTGATAGGCGAGCGTGGAAAAGGAAAACATGTTGTGCCGACCCTACTTAGGTGGGATAAGGGTAAGAAGATGATGATGATGACATTAGATTATCAATAATATCTTCTTATCATCTTTTTATCTGCAGTGGTGGATGGAATATTTATTTCATACTTCCTTCATCTTGTCTCGAGTTTCCAGCACCCCTGTACAGAGCCGATCATTAATTTCGTCCGGTTCCAACGATTCATTGATCAGTTTTTCTCCTTCCCAACAAGAACAGACGCCCCAAGGACGTTCCTTCCAGCAATACGTGTAGGTAAGTGGACTGGAATTATCAAACGGTGAACAAACGAATCTTAACATTATTGTCGATAACATACGAGTAAATAACTCAATTATATAATACTCTTCATTTTGATTTACAAATGTTATTTACTAAATCGCAAACTGGAACAGACTGAAACGTATCTCGGCTCAACTCGACGTAACTAGGTTAAGAAATTGGGTTATAAAGCGGTATCGTCCTTTTGTTGGAGAAAATATCAGTTGCTTTCGTATTGAAGTAAAAATAAACACATTCAAACATTATTTTCATTGAATTAGTTGTAAAACCGTTACGGATGTAATTATGTTATATTATTATATATGATTATGAGACCTATGGTTCAGCAAGAGTACAGTAGATGCAAGAGCTCGTCCGGGGAACGCGGTGCCGAGATGCAGGAAGTACTCGCAAGCCGGATCATCTTCACTACATATATCGTAGTCTTTCTCATGAGCCTGTATTTAAAAGATTATAAGCTATACTTCTTGAGTTTACATTAATAGAGTAGAATATTTCTTGTTTGTCTTTAACATATATAATCATCAGTCGAGGCAATGGGGTAAGTATAACTTTGAAGAAGAAGAAGAAAAATGATGAGAGTAAATTTTTATAGTGCGCGCGCACACCGTCACTAAAAACCGACACCCTGAAGTTAGCTATAGTCAACATTTGTTTCTTTGTATTTGTTGTATATCTTTGTATTCAAACTTTCAATGTATTAAATACTTTTTTTCTATTGTTAGTGTCTTTTTTGTACAAACGTAGCATAAGGCGAAAGATAAAATGTTTGAAAATATTTTTATTTTGTTACGCCAAAGTTCTAACGCGTGTACATAAATACACACACACTTTTTTTATATTTCTTTCTATTTATTAATTTTCTTTATCCTTCATTATTTTATATGCAATTAGTGAATCAATAATGTAGCATGTTCGAACATCGTGTTGAGTAATGTAGGTTTGAATTTTTGCACTATACATGCAGCTTTTGGCGAATGATAATATCCTGATGTCACTATAGTATGGTGGTAGGATTTTTCCACCACTAGCCTGATCAACTAACACCCTATCATCAAGTTATACGTTATTTTTGGCGGCGACACTTGAAAGGGCGACCACTTTTAGATTTTAGATAAAATAATTGCAATCTAAATGCTTCTACAAAATGCTCGATGGAGCTAAATGACTGCTCGCATGTTAACGAAAATCAGTTTATATCCTCACAGGGGCTGAATAATGCGTTTCCAAATCGTTTCTTTCATGGCTGTACTTCTAGTATACGTATATGAATATTTAAAGAGACGGGAGTGTAAAGAATTCTGTACGTGATCCACAAGAGGATTCGCAAACGGCTTACGAGACACTTCAGTCGGTTAGAGGGTTGTTTACAGAGATATCGCGCGCCACTTCTAGCGTGACGAGACACGACTCGCTCTCTACCGCACTCTACAATATCAACGACGCGGTGATCATATGCTTTATTACATATTTGTCTCTTGATTTTTTTCCTTGTAAAGAGTCAGGCATCTCTTGCTAGAATTTTGTTATTTCATAAAGTATGGAATGAATGATATTACATTTAGTACGTGTAGTAAGTAACATTGTGAAGTAAAGGGCTACTATTAATTTATTTCTTTATATATTACTAGCGGGCCCAGCAGACGCTGTCCCGCCCTGACTATAAAAAAAACCTTGACAAATTATAAACTAAAACCTTCCTCGTGAATCACTAAATCCACTGGTAAAAACCGCATGAAAATCCGTTCAGTAGTTTTTGAGTTTATCGCGAACAGATAGACAGACAGACGCGGTAGGGGACTTTGTTTTATACTAATAATTGCGCGAATTGAAAACGGAACTCTTTGGCTTTAAAATTACTTTGGCTTTGTTTCATCTATTTATGAGTCGTTTTATATTTTGGCGTCATTTAAAATATCGAGTGTCGATGGTATCAAGAATTTAACTCGTAAAATTTTTTGTAGTATGGTCTTGTACTACAATTCTAAGTGTGGGTTGACGCCTTAGCAGGGTGTCTTTCTTCTTCAAATTGCTTTTGGCAATGCAGGATAGGGCTCCGTTAATTTACCTGTTTTGCAGATTTTTTTTTGATTTGAAATGGCCAGTACTGCAGAACGGTAATTTCATAGGTATTCACCTATTATTATAAGAACTTGTGTTAATACAACACATTATACAGATATTACGGATAGAGGTTATTTACAACCACTTCAATATTATATTTACAATAATTTGTTTGCCGGAAGTTATTGACGAACTCCGTAGAAATACTAAAAAATGCCGTGTCAATTTGCACCACGGCAATGCCAGCTCTCACACGGTCAGTCTGTATACAGTTTTAACCAGGAACAATACGATTACTACTAGTTTTTTAAAATCAAGAATTATTTACGCAGTCAACTATTTTTAACATCAGAAGAGGCTACGGAAGAGTATACAAAGCATATTACCCGATATAACCACAAAGTATCGGCTTAATGTTTTCAAAATTGGTTTTGAAAAAGGACATTGAAGCTAAGGGAGAACATTATGAGAAACAATAAATTCATTGTTGATCATTCTTAGTATATTTTTCTTATTCATTCCAGAATTTTTTAGTGCGCAGCAAATAGTAGTGGAAATCAACCAGCAATGTGAGGTGTTCAGGCCGGAACAGCAGCGCGTCGGCGAGCACGTGCAGCCGCCGCACTACTCCCGTCGAGCACAGCAAGTGGAACTGCGCGACCTGCAGCCCCGACACGCGCGCCCGGCACCAGCACCGCGCCTGCACCGCGCCGCCGCCCGCCCACCGCGCCGGCCATACTCGCATCGCTCCGCCCAACACCACGCCGCTTGACGTCACGTTCTAATGGCAGTGTCTCATTACAAATGAACATTACGTGTCACATCCATTACATAACAGATACCAATGTTCCTGCGATCCAATAGTAAGTGTAAATAACAAACATTAACGCAGAACGAGAACCAATCCTCCTCGGCGAGTAGAAAGAACGAGGCATGGTCGGATTCGCAGTGGTAGTTGAGTAACACGTTGTGTTCGTCACCGAGTAGCCTTGCACCCAGCTCTAGCACGTCGCAACCGCGAGACATTGCCTGACACGTGACTACATCCTCTGGAGTACACGATGTGGCCCCATTCGGGACAAGTACTAAAGGTCAAAGAAAACTTTATTTTTTCATACATTCATGCCATAATATAAGTTATGATGTATTGAAATATAATGAAACGTTATGTACAAAAAGCCTTTTAAAGCAGCTACATGAAGACACTGATGTATATTTAGCGGTGAAATAGTTTAAACGTGGCTGTGGGTAGGTTGATAGGCTGGCTGGTGGAATGCAATAATCATGCTTGACTAGAT
This sequence comes from Antheraea pernyi, assembly GCA_015888305.1. NCBI lineage: Eukaryota > Metazoa > Arthropoda > Insecta > Lepidoptera > Saturniidae > Antheraea > Antheraea pernyi. Next base: position 74,442 of record MU158713.1, read on the forward strand.
CCCGACAACCATTCATTTCATGAGATTCGTAATACTGGCATTTTTAAGTATATCCCATTCCGGAATCAGTTAGTAAATTCAAGTAATAAGGCGTAGTGATAGCATGTGCCTGGATCGCTACTGTCAGGCATGTAATGATAAATCCAGCACAATAAAAACTTTTTTGGGTAGCCACGGTTTATGTTCAGTTAGCTTACAAATAGAGAACATTTTTAGGCATTTTGGGCGTTAGGTTGAGTAAAATAATAGTCGACCGTACTATATGAAAGCTGTTTAATAACTGTTTAGACTGCACATAAGCAACGTATTCTAAAGGAGCATGCACACATAACTAATCACACTCACTCTTTACAACACTTCACCGTTGTTACAGCGTAATTCCTGCTAGATTATAGATCTATCTGACGACGCTGTTCTTTTTGAATTGCACTGTACTTACGAGTAGGTAGACTGAAGTCACTCTGACTTATGTAAAAAGAAACCCCACCGTACTACGTCTGCAACTTAAAACAGACTTAGTGTTTGAGACAATATTACAACCTTGTTTGTTATATAGTTATTAATATATTTTTCTTTTAATTCTCATTTAAATTTGACATTGTTATGTGTTTTATGTACATATACAAATAAAATAACTACAATGTAAAGAAGCTGACCTTTTCTTTACTTTGAATCCGAAGATCCCATAAATAAATATATACAATTAGCTTGTACTCACGTGATCATTTTTCAATGAAAGATGTCGTTATATTATTAAACGTGGATACATTTCATTATTATTTTCTTATACACAAGTTCGTCAGTAAGAGATCAAAATGTAAATAGCAACTTACGCGCCACGTGTGATACTTTTTACTAATCCTTTAAAGAAAATATTAACACTCTTTCATCCAGATCCAGACCGCAAGTTAATGATATTTACTGTCAATAGTGAGCATGTTGGCGGGAAACGGAAGTGCCTATTTCGTAAATAAGTTTCGAATAAGGTCAAGGCGACTTAATATTTTGATTTATTGTAGACCTTAGAGGTAGCGAAGTTGACATAGTTCCATATAATTACGTTATTGTTATTTTTAAACAATTAATTCTGTGAAGATAATACAAACTGTGGAGCAGAGGCGGTTGCATGTAGCATTCTATGGGTACACAGAGTTCTCCGCCGGTGGAGAGTCGTACACGCACGCGGTCGCATAGTGGGCGCACTTCGCGTGGGAGGAACTGCACGCGGAGGCGGGCGGACGCGCCGGATGTCACGCAAAGTCCGCGCGAGCTAATCACCTGCACTACAGAAATAAGAAGTTGTGGTGGTTTGACCAGTGGAATATTTAATCCGATATCCGCAGGTTTGAACCCCATCATGTACCTACGAACTTTACCGGAATTCACGAACATTTACTAATTTAAATTGGTAACACTATCAGATGATGCTCAAATAAAACATCGTGAGATCTTATAAATGATACACACTGATAACTTGACAACAACTAACGATGTATTCAAAAGAAAGTGTAGAGACAGAATAATCATAGATGGCGCTACTGGTTACATTTTGTTACAAACTTAACACCCCCACTTAACAAAATACTAGGTGCCTACACTTCCATCGTCCAGGCCTGGGTCATGTCCCCTCCGGACGGAGATATCGACACGTCCGCAGCCCGCCTCCGTGATGCTCTCACGGAAGTTTGCGACGCGTCGATGCCGCGGAGCGTATACCGCCCGAAGAGGAGGGCGGTATACTGGTGGTCGCACGAAATCGCGGAACTTCGTGCGACCTGCTCCGCGGCCCGGCGGCTGTACGGGCGCAGCCGCCGGAGAAGGTCCAATAGGGATCCCGAGGAGGAAGCCGGCTGTATGGCAACTACAGGACCTGCAGGAAAACACTGCAGGTCACCATCAGCCGGGCGAAAGAGCAGGCATGGGAGGAGATGCTCTAGGAGCTGGAGAGGGATCCGTGGGTGCGTCCGTATAAGATGGCCCGGAAGAAATTCCGAGGCCAGGCGCCACCGGCAACGGAGACTCTCCAGCCGGAGGTGGTTGAGAGGGTCGTGGAAGTATTGTTCCCCGACCCTCGGGAGCTCCTCCCTCCTCCCATTCCTCCTCCTCAGGTGGTAGAGGAGGCGCTGATCGATCCTCCCCTAGTTACGGAGGAGGAGATGGGGAGGGCGATTGAGCGCCTCCGCACCGCCGGACGTAAGGCACCCGGCCCTGACGGGGTCCCGGGTCGGGTGCTGGCCATAGCGTTGGGCCATCTAGGGGGGTGGCTTCGGGAGCTGTTTGTGACCGCTGTCTTGCGGTTGGGCAGTTCCCGAAGCCCTGGAAGACGGGGCGGCTTTGCCTGATAGCGAAGGAAGGCCGCCCCCCGGACTGCGCGTCCGCGTACCGGCCCCTTGTGTTGCTGGACGACACCGGTAAGGAGCTCGAGAGGATCGTTGTGGAGGCCGTGACCGTCGTGATCGGGCGCATAAGAAGGCTGGGCCTCGAGGTGGCCCTCAATAAGACCGAGGCCTTGATGTTTCACGGGCCTCGGCGGGGCCACCTCCGGGGGCCCACATTTATGTGGAGGGCGTCCGGGTCAGGGTGTGGACCCAGATGAAGTATCTGCTGCCGCCTCTATATGGGGGTCATACAGTCCATGGCCGCCTGCGGGGCACCATTGTGGGTCGACGCCCTCAACGCCACAAATATCCGTGCGCTGCGAGCTGCGCAGCGTACCGTGGCGTTGAGGGTGATACGAGTATACCGCACGGTGTCCTCGGGGGCAGCCATGGTACTGGCCGGCTCCCTAACCTGGGAGCTAGAGGCGGAGGTGCTCGTATACGGCGGCTAAGAAACGGATAGGGGAGCCTCTGGTTCCCAGGGAAATAGAGGTAAAAAGAAGGGCAGAGAGGGAAGTAAGGATGGAGAGATGGAGGCAGGACCTGGCGGACGCGCACTACGGTAGATATACTATCGACGCCGTCCGCCCGGGCCTGCCGGATTGGTGTAGTCGAAGATGGGGCTCCCTGACGTTCCGTCTGGTGCAGGTATTGACCGGGCACTGGTGCTTCGGTTGGTACCTGCACCGGATAGCATGCAGGGAGCCTACCACCGTATGCCATCAGTGCGGCGTTGACCCGGACACCGCGTAGCACACTCTATCTGAGTGTGCTGCGTGGGAGGAGCAACGCCGCACTTTGGCTGCGGCGGTAGGAGGGGACCTCTCGCTGCCGAGCGTGGTTGCGGCCATGCTCGGCAGCGAGGATGTGCTCCGCCGCCTCCTTCTGCGAGATGACTTCCTCGCAGAAGGAGGCCATTGCTTTCCACACATCCTCGCTGCCGAGCATGGCCGCAACCACGCTCGGCAGCGAGAGCGTCCCGCCATCGTAGCCGGACCTAGAGAAGATGGGTTGGGGGGTCTATCTTCCCATTGCACAGGTCCGGCGGACGAAGGAGACGGCCGGTGTGGACCCGGCTGTCTCCTAACAGGACGAGGCCCGGCGGCGGCGGTTTCGCTGTTGGGCCAACCGCTGGGGTGGCCCGATGAAATCTATAGAGATCTCGTGCCGCCCCAACTATAGCGGCAGACGTACACCGTGGGGTTTTAGTCCGTGCGAGTCAGACATAACCCACTCTCTCCCCCGAGAGGGTGGGAATCCATAAGGGATTTCCCCACGCTAAAAAAAAAAAGGTATACATTTACCACATTGTACTTATGAAATATCAGTATACATCTATATAATGGTCAATAACTGTGCTGACATGGTGCTTTTTGCAGACGATACTTCAATTATATTTAAAGTAAAAAGTATAGATTCAGAGGTTGGGCATGTAAATAATACTTTAAACGAAATTTCTCATTGGTTTGCATTAAATAACTTAAAACTTACTACAGGTAAAACAAAATGTATGAGATTTATTTTGCCTAACGTGCCACAGGTTGATAGTAGCATCAAAATCGAAGGCAATTTTATAAGGTTAGTTGATATTACTGTATTTTTGGGTATCACACTAGATTCAAAATTACAATGGGGTGCTCAAATTAAACAATTGGCAAGCAAATTAAGTTCTGCTGCATTTGCAGTACGTAAGATTCGCCAGCTAACTGATATTGCCACTGCTAGGTTAGTCTACTTTGCCTGCTTCCATAGCTTCATGTCTTATGGCATTCTGTTGTGGGGGACAACAGCTGAAGTAGACACCATATTTTTATTACAAAAACGGGCAGTTCGAGCAATTTACAATATGGGACCACGCGAATCCTTAAAGACCAAGTTCAAGGAATACGGTATCTTGACTCTGCCCTCCCAATACAGTCTTGACAATTTTATGTATGTCCGTAAGAACCTTGAAAAGCTAAATTTCGTAAAAAAAAAACGGCACAATCTAAATACTAGAAATTGTGACAAACTGGTTGTTCCACGTTTTAGACTTGGAAAAACCGGTAATAGTTTTTTGGGAAATAGTGTTATATTTTACAACAAAGTCCCAAGGGATATTACCGATTTGCCGGATTGCGAATTTAAGCGCCATGTCAAGCGGGTTTTGGTGTCAAAAGGCTATTATAGAGTAAATCAATATGTGAGCGATGGTAATGTCATGTCGGTGGTAGTTTTGACGTTCATGAGTGCCTTCTTAGGGCCTAAATTGAATAAAGTGATTTTGATTTGATTTCATTTTGATCTTGGGTACATTCTTCTCTTTCCTTTCTCATTGGAAAGATGTCATCATTGTTCTCAATAATGTCAACGTGTATCATACATATCTTGCTTCTGTTCAATCCCCTCCTTTATTGTGTCATTATTGGGATTGTAAACTCGGTAACCTTTTACATTGTTTGAGTACCCGACAAGAATACACTGAGTTGCTTTTCTGTCAAATTTCAATCGTTTTTCCTTAGGTATGTGTACCATGGCCTTACTTCCAAAGATACGTAGATTACTGACATCTGGTTTAGCTCCGGTCCAGATTTCCATAGGTGTTTTGTTATTTAATCCTGATGCGATTGATCTGTTTCGCAGATAAACTGCAGTGTTCACTGCTTCTGCCCAGAAACGCTTAGACAATCCTGCATCAAATAAGAAACATCTTGCTTTCTCAACCACTGTACGGTTGAACCGCGCACATAGACCATTTTGTTCCGGTGTGTATTGACAAGTCTTTTGATGTACAATTCCAGCAAATTCCTAAAATTTTTCGAATTCTGTATTGCAGAATTCCTTAAAATTGTCTGTCCTGAACACTTTCAGCTTCCTCCCTATCTTGAATGCCTTAAATTGTGAGAATATTTTATCTTCAAGAAATATACAAAAGCCATCCATTTGAAGTAATCGACAAATAACTGGAAATATTTTTTTCCTCCAATAGATCTGGCTTCCATAGGTCCACAGACATTTGCGTGTACGACCTCAAGAAGTTCCTTGCCTTTGTTACCAACATGACTGAATGGCAACCTGGTTTGCTTCCCCTCGCAGCACACTATGCAGTTTGTTTTACTGACCTGAGCCTTGTCTAAGAATGACATTCCTTTTACAGCACCATCTCTCATCACATTAAGATCTTTGCTGTTTAAATGACCAAATCTTCTATGCCACACGCTTCCGGATACTAAAGTCAACAAACAATCTACTTGCTTGATTCTCAACTTATATACTCCTCCAACCAAATCTGCAGTAGCCACTAGCTCACTCCTTTGGTTATAAATATAACAGTGCTTCTCATCAAATGTCACTTTGTTTCCTTTGCTAATTAACTTGCTAACAGATAACAAGTTCGTAGCTAAATTTGGCACATATAATACTCCTATCACTATGTTTTCGAGTTCGGTATCTCCAACAACTGTAGATATTTGCACATCTCCACAGTCTATAACAGAAATTTTGGTTTAATCGGCGATGATAATCTCTTGCACTCGGTGTTGATTTATTGTGTTCAACAACCAGTCTTTTTTCGATGTTAGATAACAGCTGGCACCGCTAACAACATACCAATCCGTTTGATTGAAGTTACCGCTGAGAAATACAGTACTGAATGCATTAGATTCGTTTCCTTTTGGAGTATTTAACCGACTCCGAAAAAGGAGGAGGTTACTACGTTCGGTTGCATGTTTTTTTTTAATGTATGTTAATCGATATCTCCGTCAATTACGAACCGATGTTAATGATTTTTTATTTTATTTGAATTGGTTATATTCAGAGGTGGTCCCATATATGACTTCAAATATGTTATTAGGTAGCGCGAAAATCAATATGTTTTATTTCATTTGGTTAATTTAATAATTCAGTTATTTTTCGCTTTTTAGTACCTTATTAGTTTTTTAAATCCAAGGCGGTTTATTTATTTTTTGTAAAATACTTTTTTTACATTTGTTCATAAAATGGCCGTATTGTTTACACTTGAAACATCTGACATTTGATTTGACGTTTGTCTATGCGCGTGCGATTGGTTTTTATTTCGGTATTGCCAACCTTTTGTCGCAAATGCATTCTGTGTAGAACTTGTATCAACCTCACTTCCGTCCTCCATATCGAGTATCTTCGATTTAATGGCGTTGGCTGTCAAATCAAGCCCGGAATGTTCTACCGCCACGATTATCGGTTCAAACTTTTCAGGCAATCCGGCTAGTAATAAAGAGCCGATCCACTCGTCACTGATTTTGAAACCTGTATTATTTAATCGCTGACTTGTTTCTAGCAACGAAGTCATATATTGAGACATTGTTTCACAGTTTTCTCGACGAATAGATATAAGGCTCCGAAGCAATCCGATGCGCCGCGTGTAGCCATTATCATCAAATAGCTTTTTCAGCTTCTGCCATAGCCCCATTGCAGTTGGTTTACTCTTTATATGCACGAATAAACTGAGATATATAGTTAAAACAATCTTGGCTTTTGCTTTGGCGTCGCTTGGATCTCCGCCGGTGTTGATGCACTGATGCAGACCTTCTAATATGAGGTAGTTCTCCACGGCAAACGCCCAGTCTTCATAATTCTCTCTGCCTTTAAGTTTATCAATACTAGCAATAACGTTTGACGACATTTTGCACTATATTTCCACCAAAATTTGCTAAGAGCCCATAACATATAAATGATACACACTGATAGCTTGACAACTAACGATTTATAAAAAAAAGGGTATAAACAGAATAATCATAGATGGCGCTACTGGTTACATTTTGTTACAAACTTAACAGATCTGAACCTAAGTAATGTTTTAGTAGTAGTATGTAGGAAAACATAGAATTGTGGATATCTCAGAGTTTGAAATCCCCAATACATCGTGAGCTGCCGTGGATAACCACGGTATAATAATAATTATGGCCCGTTATTAAAGAAAACGGAGATATACGTATTTGCAGTGATTATAAAATTACTATTAATCCCAAATTAAAAAGGGACTATTATCCGTTACCACGGATTGAAGAGTTATTCGCGAACCTCAGTGGAGGTCAAAATTTACTAAAATCGATTTATCACATTCATATGAATAGTGCATTTTATCCGTCGAATCTCAACCTTGTACTGCTATTACTAACTCTAAATGTGAAAGGGCTTTCATGGGAGCGAAGCAGGCTCTCCTGAGCGAACGGGTATTAGCACATTACGAGGAGGAACGCGTGTTAGTTCTCTCGGTAGATAGCAGCGCATATGGACTAGAAGCGGTACTCGCGCATCACTACCCAGACGATAGCGAGCGGCCGGTGAGGTGTGTGTCACACACACTCAACGTGACGGAGCGTAACTACAGTCAGTTAGATAAAGAAGCTCTCGCTATCCTCATCGCTACATCATCAATACGTGTTTAGGAGGAGATTCACGTTACGTACTAATCACCAGCCATTAACGCATATCTTCGGAGATAAACGAGGACTCCCGCAGCCAGCGCGAGCTATTTGCAAAGGTGGGCGACTCGGTTAGTCGCTTATGATTTTGCTATAAAATTCGTTAGATCAGAGGATAACGTTCGAGCTGATGCTTTGTCTCGATTACCTTTACCTCAGGATGGCCACTTCGACGAAACTATAAGTTACCTACGCCTGATAGAAGATACTTTACCTATTAACTTTAAAGATATTGTAAAAGATACAGAACGCGACGCGTTATTATGTAAAATAAAAGGTTACATTCTTTTTGGTTGGCCGTCTGTCCCTAGTTGCGATGCGTAGATACCTTACTTTAACACAAAAATTGACTTTGTTATCGATCAGGTGATGTATTATATACAGTTCTACAGTTCTTAAATACTATAGGATTAGGCGGAGAGCTTTAGCTTTACGGGGCGATCACAATAGATCAATACTGGTCGCAGTGATACAGGACCAAGGCCTGCATAGCCCTTTTTCCAGAATAAAGAAAAACAGGATAGTAATTCCTAGCATTTTCCAAAAACAAAGTTTTAACGGAACTTCATGAAGGTCATTTAGGCGTGAATAAAATGAAAAGTTTATCGAGAAATTATATTTATTGGGCGACTTTAGATCGTGAGCTATGCGTGTACATGCAGACATTGCGGATTGCGGAGGTTCGCGTTATTTAATTTTAGTAGACGCCCGAAATGGATTGAAGCGATACCTATGGAAAGCATAAATGCCCACACTACTGTTCAGGTATTACGGGATATCTTTGCACGTTTTGGGCTACCGTCGCAACTGGTGACAGATAACGGACCACCGTTTTTGTCTCAGGAATTTAAATTGTATTTAGATAATAACGGATTACACACACAACTTTTGCTCCTTATATACCCCAAGGCAACGGTACAGCTGAGAACGCTGTAAAAACTGTGAAAAAAAACTATCAAGAGAGCACTTTTGAAAACATCAACAAACTTCCTTAAATAAATTCTTGTTTCAATATCGAAACTGTGAACATGTGACTATAGAAGTGTCTCCGGCGATAGCATTACAAGGGTGGAGATTACGTAGCCGCTTGGATGCACTGTGGCCTGATAGAGTGGCCGTAGTACGAGCGAAGCAGCAAAAGCAAATAGCGCGCGCTGCTGGTGCTGACAGACACTTTGAAGAAGGTGATAAAGTACTGGCTCATGATTATACGTCCAGGGGGAACAAATAGGCGGAACCAACCGTCATACAAAAACGGGCTATGTATCTCACCAAGTCGATGTTGGTAACGAGGTAGTGTAGCGTAGACACGCGGTCAAATAATTCCCGCTCCATACAAAATCAGATATTCGTTATCCCGAATGAATAACAAATCTGACGCCGAAGATTCAAAGGGCGATGACTTGGATGTCAATAAAAAGGACGAACGTATGGACAAGTCTGATAGTTAAAATACGGTTCAAAACGAAGTGCCAAATATTCCGGTAGAAAAGTCTGCCCGAGAACATGAGCAGTGCAGTCCGATTACGACATCACCACCACCACCACCGGACGCGTCAGCTTGCGTCCTGCGGGCATGTCATCGAACTATGTACAAACTTAAAAAGTTAGTTTATAGGAGAGAGATGTGACGTCTGTAGATGGTGGGTACATATAATTATTTAATAAATCAGTCTGTCGCTCACTACCGAGTTTCATTGTAGTTCCACAAATAGCTTACAACGACTCATATAGTCTAACTCGGCTAACTACCTACTTCTAAAGTTTATAGTTTTTCTTTATCCTTTATAGGTTTAGGTATTGTGACTATAACATGTGTGATGATAAATGTCTAAATCTACAAGAGAGCTGGAAGTATATCTGACATTATTTGGAGACAAATTTTGGCTCGAGGGTGGTGAACTGCTAGGATGTAAGCAGGATTATTATAGTTATACCAAAGAGAAAAAGGTACTAGGAATGATGAAAAGCAAAAACTACATAGGGCAAGCTTAACTGACCTGCACGAGTAGCTCGGTGCACTGTGGCGGGCGCACGGACAGACGCACTTCTGATATCGACACGTTAACCAGTCGGATGATTTGCTGAAAATTTAACAATGTAAACTTTTATAGCAGGCATTCGTAACATAGAATATATTCGCATGACGTATTTTAGTATTGTATGTGAGATGAATGAAACATAATAACAAAGTAAACATAATAAAACAATATCATTACACTTTAAATAAAAAAGAGAACATAAATGGTTTACCGCGTGCACTCGTCCAACTGTAAAGTTAATGAAATCTAGTTTCGGCGGCACGCATACTACGTGCTCGGGCTGAGAGGTCACTACAGCCATTGATGAGGTCGAGAGCGAGGGCTCAGGAAGAGGACGCGTCACTACTTCACTGATGCTGAAATAAAATAATTCGGAGTTTTTAGCGAAGTCTTGGAATGTCATGTAGTGGAATTTATATTTTATTCATGATCTTGTATTATTTGATTCTAAATTTCGTAGTATAGGTGGTGCTTTGCATAATATAGTTCGATTATTGTGCATAAGTGAAGTGATTAGAAAATAATACTACGGAGCAACGATTCTGACTTGCCACAGAAACTCCCTGGAAAATTCTAAGAAGACGACCACATCTTGTTCGTATATTGAAATGATACCAAGAAACTTGTAATATCATTTTACCTGCTCGACAAAGGCAGTAATAATATACTAGAAGATTGGTTGTCAAAAATAAACAATTCAAGTGGACCTATTACTACCTATTACACCTGATAGAATAATAGAGCACTCTGATTTACGAACTACTACGTTTTATATTTTTCAAATAACACTTTGATAATTTTCAATTCTGAACTGAACTCATAGTAATTACAGTATAGTGAAAGCTGAAATGAGAAGCCGACCGTGAGAGGTCTGGAAATAAACAATTCATTTAAATAAATCTGAAACAATGGGACGAGTTCCGGCGTAGGTCTGTACAACGCGAGAGCCAGCGCTTCCTCTCATTTGTAGTTTGCATAATGAGTGAGGAAATAAACGCTTTTAACATTCACAAACTCGCCGACTAACACCATTTAATCACTGAATCCAATAGTTGTTTTGCATTTCTACAAATGAAATAAGAATATCATGTAATAGTAATTGCAATATATTTTTAGGTAATATTAAACAATAAAGAATAAAACGCGTGAAATTGAAAAAAAAAACAGTTTTGCTACCAACAAAGGTTAACAATGATTTTAAATATCATGGAATCGTCATTTATACAAGGAAATTATTGAAATGTACGGAAATTAAATAAGATATTGTAGGGTTCTCAATCAATCAATCGGCGATACTTTTTGTAGTTTATCTATACATATAATAAAAATGAAGTGTCTGTATGTAATATTAAAATAAAAATTTTTGACTGATTGGCTATGAAAGTATGCACGCTTCTGATAACAAAAATGCAATTTTTAAAATTTTTGTCTGTCTGTCTGTCTGTTTGTTCCGGGTAATCTTCGAAACGGCTGAACCGATTTTGACGGGAATTTCACTGGCAGATAGAAAAAATTAGAGCGCGTTTCTTAGGCTACTTTAAATTAGACTATCTGTTAACCGCGGCTTTGTCTGCCATGCTATCTTCAAAACGGTTGGACCTTTTTCCACGGAACTTTCACTGACAGATAGATGACCTTATAAAAAGTAATTTTAATTTAGACTAGATGTTAACCGTGGCTTTGCCTGCAGTGCTATCTACGAAACGGTTCAACCGTTTTTTTGGGACTTTTACCGGCAGATAGCGGACATTATAAAAAGTAATTAAAGCAGTTTTAGTTTATACTAACTATTAACCGTGGCTTCGCCCGCAGTGCTATCTTCAAAACGATTCGATCGATCTTCAGATAACTTTAACTGGCAGATAGCTGATCTTATAAAAAGTAATTTTAGTTTATACTAGCTGTTAACTGGGGCTACGCCAGCTGTGCTATCACCAAAACGGTTACATCGATTTTCACGGGACTTTCACTGGTAGATAGCGAACCTAATAAAAAGTAATTGTGGTTATTCTATTTTAGACTAGCTGTTACCCGCGACTTTGTCTGCATGAAATTTAGCAAGATTTCAACTTATTCTTTATTTTTAATGAGAGCAATAATTATCGGCTTATTGTTTACAATTCGACATTATAATTATTAATAACATTAATGACATAGAGGTCTTTCTAATAAGATCCTACTAAGAACCTAATAAGATTATAAACGTATTACTTAAAGAGTTCCATAATACAATTTGTTGCGGAACAGACAAGCGTTTATTTTTTGTATAGTCACTAAATCTTAATTATAATAATGGCAATGTATATAACATGTAATGTAAATATAAATGTTTATAATAATATTTTTAGTTATGGTTTCAATAGTTCCTTATACCGTGTAAGTGAGCACTGAGGTAGTTATATGGTGGGTTATGGTTCCATATGTGTTGCTGATGACAAACCTCATTTGGCACTCTCTCTCTTTGTATTTATATATCTAATGTACACGTTACATGTTACTTTTAGTGGCGTGCGCGTCGTACTTACGATTGCCTTTAAAGAGCGTTTCTGTAATTGTACATAGTCTCACAATTCTATAATTCTTTAATACGATTTTAAAAAACGCGTGCGAAGCTGCGGGTTCAGCTAGTTATAAATAAAAATACTCGAAAATTGTACAGAAGTCAATTCTTTAATCCATACCACATATAATATTTTTCCTAACTACTATGTTACTATGGTAACATCCGTGCCATCTCTTGGGAACAACAAAACGCTTATAAAGATATGTCATTTTGAGGTATTTACAATCTTCTTAATAATGCATTTGGAAAACACAAGAAACAGTAGTCTAATGAGAGTATGAATAGTAGAATAAACAAAATAGAAAGTTAATATCTCGATGTTCTCCCGGGTTTAAAAAGCATAAATAGAAAAAAAACTTAAACTACTTACAATTATTCAAAAGTTTAATAGAACACAAATATGTATGTACTAGCGAGCCCGGCGAACGTTGTCCCGCCCTGACAATAAAAAAAAACTTTACAAATTATATAACTAAACCTTCCTCATGGATCACTTTATCTAACCTACTGATTACCGACTATTACCGCATGGAAATCCGTTTAGTATTTTTTTTAATTTATCGCGAAAAGACAGACAGACAGACGCGGCGGAGGACTTTGTTTTATAATATGTAGTGATAATGCTTACGTAAATGTATACGACAATATAAAATATATTTAAAATTTAATAAAATAACAAAATAGGGTTAGATTATAAAATATTATTTACATTTATCATGAACTGAGAGGGGAGTAAAACAGGGTGACAGCTCGTTTATTAATACAAAAATATAATATAGAACGAAACCATTATGAGACAATATCGCGTAATGCATACAGAGTATAAATATCTCGCAAAATATTTGAAGGAGATTATAATTCCAATAGGATTTGAACATTAACAACATAAAAATTAAAGAAAAAAAAACATATTAATATTTTACCTGATAGACTTTATTGTGTTCTCGTCTGGAGGAATTAGTATTATTGCTGATGGAATCCGAATGTCTGGAATGTTCACGGAACTCACGTCACACGAACTTCTGTTTAGAATATTTCTCACCCACACACTTTCAGAACCTAATGGGATAAACGTTGTTTTAATCATATCGAATACTGTATATTACTATAAAAATAGCTGACGGAAATTACTCTTTCTTTATTCTATAAGCTCCCAAAGCACTTTACCGATTTGCCGTATAGTGAGTTCAAGCACCATGTCAAGCGGGTTTTAATGTCTGAAGGCTATTTATTATAGGGTGGATCAATATGTGAACGACGGTGACGTCTGAGATTACTCCAATTTCTGTGCATCCACCAGAAACGGATGTAACTATCTATGTTTGTAAAAATATGTATCATGGAAAGATAAACCAGGTCGAGTTTCTTGCCGGTTCTTCTCGATGACTGGGTTATTTTCCGAACCGGCGGTAGCTTTGCTGTTCATAAATGCCTTCTCAGGGAATGAACGGAATAAAGTTTTGAACAAAGAGCATTATTAGTTAATGAACTAATACAAAAAGTAGTACATAATACCAAGGGAAATAAAAACGAATTAGTCAAAATTTTACTATAGTATACAGAGACTAATATAGATCTATACTATTCCATACACCAATTGATTCGTGAACGCGCAAAGCCTAAACAAACCAATGCGATAGTTGTTATACGTGGTGTAAAACGATTGCAATTTACCTTCATTCACAGGCTTTATAGTAAAGTATGTCACTTATAATATAACGTAAATACGAACCCCTAGCATCCTGTATCACAGTCGGAATAAGGTCTCTTCGCTGCAGAATCCCTCGTTCTTTCTTCCATGAGGTGACTTGACTCTCCACGTTTGCAGAAGAGTGGAGTTTATATATATTTGGCAATGGGTCACGGGACAACCGTTTCGCGTATTCTTGTTTAAGTTCGCCTTCTCTTTGCCAAATCTCTTCGCACTGCGATGAGTACTCATCAACCTTTAAGTGATAGGTTTAAACAATTTTTCATAATTTAGACATTGGCGTTAAAATATAATATACCTACTTAGGTGAGCTGACGGCGCCACGCGTTGCTGTGGCTCAGTTATTGCATGTTCAATTGAATAAAACACGTGAACCATAAAATCAACTGGAGACGAAAATTGAAACGTGGCGCCATCTATGAAATTTGTATAACAGTCGGTCCTACAAATTTCTGTCAACAAACTAATTTAAAGCGCCACCTGTACGAGACTGATGAAATTTACAATTAATAACAATAATCATCGTTGACAATTATTTAATTTGTAACTCATGCTGTTCAGTTTTATGATTCTAAGAAATTAATATTGCGATTATACAAAGGAGAAACTCTGTTACTTGTTTCTACTTAAAAACCCTATTTAATTGAAATACATTTATAGCACAAAAACGACAGACCCAATGACTCGGTTTTTGTAGAGTATAATTGTCATGGTTTTCTTTATTGTACGCTGTTTCATGTGTTGCAGTGAGTGGGGGCAGGTAGTCAAGCTCTCGGAACACTTCACGGAGTAGTGGCCTCACGTCCGCACATACACTCCTAAATAATATAAAAAATAAACATAATTATTAGTTAATGCTTATAAAACTAATACTTATTAGCTAGTGGTTCCTCTGGACAACATCACAAAAAGCTATAAAACTATAAATAATACTTCTATAGTTTATGCTATTTTAGACAAACTTAATCGATTTTGTTGGTGATCTTTCTCATTTATTGGCATATTTGTTTGAAATGGCATTAGTTTTATAGCGTTCATAAATAAATTCTGAAGACATAAAAGATTCATTAAGATCGGTGGGTTTATGTAATGCCATTCTTGCTTTCCTGACATCCGAGGAAATGAGAATGCTTTACAGGCTGCTTATGGCTTGAAATAAAAACCGGTAAATTATTGTTTCTGTGCATATTTTACTTTGTTGGTATTCACTCGGGTGTCATTGTCAATATATGACCCAACCCCCAATTACAAATTCAATTAAATTTCAAAGTATTGTTCATTTTATGTTTTTTTTATCTATCCTTGTCAGTATATGTTGATAAGAATTACAAATTTTAAATAAATGTAGATTATTATTGCAAATAGACAAAATTTGTAGACGGATATCTTTGGGACTGGTGACCTGAAGTTATATATATTTATGTTAAGTTGTATAAGTACTTTCGTATTAACGGCACCGTGGCGACCGCTGCCGCGGCCGGCTGACGTTATATTTTTACGCAAGTCTAACCTACCCTAACCAAACCAAGACTACCCTGTTTTGCTTTAACTTAAAAACCATTAAGTTGGCAATATACAAAATGGTATTTACGTATCAACGGCAACGCAGTTCACTCGCCGACCGCTGCCGCGCCCGGCCCGCGCTGTCTTTGTTTCACAAGTCTAACCTAAGCTAACCGAACCAAGACGGGAAATTTGGTAAAAATAAATCGGTTTGGTTACTTTTTTTACAACTGCTTGCTCTTATATCTCGCTTCGGTTAGGTTAGGTTAGCTTTGTGAAAAAAGATAACGCGAGCCGACCGCGGTGCATTTATTACGAAAGAACCGTTGTATATTATCATTAAAACCTAATAGTATCAAAGAGAAAGAGACAAAGAGAAAGAAAGAAAGAGAGATCAAAACTTTTACAGAACTTTAATCTTTCAAAATGCCTTTATTTTATTACTTTTGCGGGCATCATCAGAAAGAAAGAATAATTATCTCATCTCTTACTTCGTTCTGATAAATCTGATAATAATTGTAAAGTCTAATCGAATCTAAGACTCTTCGATCAACAATAACCTAAGACTAAAGCAAAATTAGCAAAATCAGAATATATTATGATTAATGAGGCATAAATAATTGAAATTAGTGATGGCTTCATCTGCTTGATATTGTATTACAAATTATAATTACTGTTGATTTAAGCAACTTCCGACTTACTGTTTGTTAGGTATCAAAGGTAAATTATCCGCCATATCGCAAACAATAAAGAATGTTTTGAGTTAACACCCGAATAAAGAATCATATATTACAAAATAAAAATGTCACTTGTATAAATAGTGTAAGCGCTTGGAAGCTGGTGACGTCAAAACTTGTCAAAAAAACTTATGAATATCAAATTGTGTGACAGTAAATTTGAAGAAAAGGTTTTATTTGAAATAAACCGCGATTTCTATAGTTTATTTTATACTAGCGGGCACGGCGGTCATTGTCCCACC
The DNA here is from genome assembly GCA_015888305.1 of Antheraea pernyi. NCBI lineage: Eukaryota > Metazoa > Arthropoda > Insecta > Lepidoptera > Saturniidae > Antheraea > Antheraea pernyi. The sequence goes on from MU158713.1 coordinate 91,059, forward strand.
CTGATAATAAAAAACGTAGAGAAATTACATACCAAAATCTTCCTCGTCAATCTACGACACACTCATCACTACTAACCACATGAATTTTTGAGTTTATCGCGAACAGACAGAAAGACGTGGCAGAGGACTTTGTTTTATACTATGTATTGATGTATGACGATAAAATAATGCTTCAGTATTGTATACAAACATATCCTCGTGTTTTTGTTGTTATCCATCAGTCATACCACAAAAACATATTCTCTTCAGGTTTCGAAGCTACATAATCTTCTAAGTTATACTATATTAAAACTCTAGCAAGGCCAAATCTGTACATTAAATATTTTTGGAAAATTATAATCGGGTTAGACTTTTGTTATCGATATAGAAGCCAAAAATAATCCTTTTACAATTTTTGTCTGTCCGTCTGTCCATGTGAACACGCATCACTCTGAAAGTACTGAACCGATTTTGACGATTTTTGACACAGTAATAACTAATATTACAAGGTTACATCTAGGATACTTTTTGTCTCATAAAACGCAAGGGGTTCTCCAGGATAACGGACGAAAGTCAAAAATTTGTAGTTAATGAAATCCTTGACGGATTTTGGTAGATTTTCTTTATGCTATATATAGCAGACAGATTTACTAAAAACAAGCTATACTTCATTTCCCTATACTATTTAACAAAAAAAAAAAAAAAAATGATCGCTGGGTTCCAAACCGGCGACTCCGATATAACTGAGCTGCGGCTACATGATATTTCTATGCGTAATTATCAACCACATATGAAAAATATGTGTAAACGAAACTTTCACTTACATGTTGTTACATTTATTTTATTGTATAAAATAATAAACCTAGATAATAGTTCATTGCATTGTAGAAGATGAATCTCAATTAGAGTTCTGTCAGTACGTGTGTTGTTTCGATATTTGATAAAATTAGTTTTCTAAATATTGTTGAGTCTTGTAGTAATTGGGTTCAGATTTGAGAATCTACGATTAAAATAATTAGTCAAGGTGCTTGCAGTCACCATACTATGTTATATCTATACTAATATTATAAAGGGAGGTAAAATTTTGTTTTCGAGGAATGTTTGGAACTACTGATCCGATTTAAAAAATTATTTCACTGTTAGAACGGTATTATCCCAAGTTCAGTATCTCAGTGAACAAGGTGGTTTATATGTCAAAAATAAAATAAATTTGACAAAATTAAGATTGAATGTAGACTTCACGTATAGGCACTTGACAAACTCTTATAAAACGAACAACTGAAATAAAATGGAAATCTAAGATAGATAAAGTTTAATTTTTACAGTATGTTCAGTGTTGTAGTTACAAAGGGTACTGGGAAGACATTTATCGGCAATACATGTAACTTAATTTATATCTTCATTGGACACTTTAGGTCCAATGCTGCGAACAGGTTTTAGGCTTATTTTATATGATTTCTCACATACCAACTGGTTATATGTTTGAGTGAGTCCCTGGATAGTTTGGATTTACAATTAAAAGTGCTAGATGTTGCTGCAATCGGGTTTTAGGTTTTTAAGACTATTTGCGTTTATAAATACAATTGAAGCTGGTAATAACCGATTTGGTGCAGAAGAAGTTGCACGGGTCAGCTAGTGTTAAATATATGTATATACAGTATTTACATTTTAATTTTAAATACTGTATATATAGGAGTATATAACATATTTCAAAAGAATCCATTAAAACTATCTTATAGTGGTGAATTAACCGCTGTTTTAAATGATTATGGGTTTTATTCGTTAGTCAAGTGTTCAGTGGGTGAGGCCGCGCGCCGCGCCCTCCTGCCCCTCACGTTCATCACGTATTTTACAAAAACAATTACTTTTGTTTTACAGATTACATATTAATCATAGATGAACACTAGCAGTAATCGCAGCTCTGCAAGCGTTTTTTAAAAATGTATTAAAGAAATATAAAATTGTGAGATCATGTACAATTATAGAAATGCTCTTTAAAAATAATTGTAAGTACTACACGCACGCCACCTACAGTAACGGTTAACGTATACATTAGATATATAAATACTAACAGTGTGTCAAATGAGGTATATCATCAGCAACATATTTGGAACCTTAAACCACCATACAACTACCTCAGTGCCCACTTACACTGTATAAGAAACTAATGAAAAAGTGATTTAAAGATAGATAATGACATAATATATCCATATTGTCAATAAGTAATACGTATATGATCTAATATCATATTAGAACGACCTTCTATCTTCAAAATTAATATTAATAATTATAATGTTGAATTGTAAACAATGAACGAGCTGACGTCTTGAAATCTTGGATAAATATAAATCAAGATATGAAACTTTATATTTGTCTAAGCAGTTTTTAATATTTGACAAATTAAAAAGTGCTCATTGAACTCGATTCAATATTCTTATGTTACTATGGTTACTGAGTTATGTAGACGAAAACGCGGTAAATAAAATAAAATAGCCGCTAAAATGACCAAAAAGACAATATAATTCAGAATACATATATGATATAGATATAGATAGATATAGATATATGAATTGCAATTATATTTATTCTTAGAGTTCAGTACACGCACGACTTATGCACATGTTTACAGTGAACAACATATCATTGCTAAATTTCATGCGGACGAAGTCGCGGGTAACAACTAATCTAAAATAGAATAACCTGAATTACTTCTTACACGGTCAGCTATCTGTTAGTGAAAGGCCCGTGAAAATTGATCTAATGGTTTTGGAGATAGTATTGCGGGCGAAGCCACGGTTAAAAGCTAGTCTAAATTAAAATAGACTAAATTACTTTTTATAATGCCCGCTATCTGCCGGTGAAAGTTCCAACAAATATCGGTTGAACCGTTTTGGAGATAGCACTGCGGGCGAAGCCACGGTTAACAGCTAGTATAAACTAAAATTACTTGAATTACTTTTTATAAGATCAGCTATCTGCCAGTGAAATTTTGTGAAGATCAGTCCAACCGTTTTGGAGATAGCACTGCGAGCGAAGCCACGGTTAACAGCTAGTCTAAATTAGAGTAGCCTAAGTAATCCAGTGTAATTTTAACTTCCTCCCAGTGACATTCCCGTCAAAATCAGTCCTGCCGTTTCGGAGATTACCCGGAATAAACAATTTTTTTTTATTATTTCATTTTTCTTATCAGTACCGTGTGTACTTTCATACCCAATAATTAAAAAGTTGTTATTTTGATATTACATACAGATACTTCATTTTTATTATAATATGTATAGAATGTATAAATTAGCAAAACAGTGTTGTCTTTGTGTAGGTAGTACAAATTTTCTTCTGAATAACTTTATAAAGAGAAGTGTACAATTTAGTTTATATTAGCTGGTGCCCGCGTCCTTTGTCTTGTGAAAATGCTTTGACTATTTTATCGGATCTATGTATTTCATCTGAGTTCATTGTTGGCTGTCTTTTATTGTAATACTTTCGTTACTTATTAAAGAGTACTCTATTAGCTATATACTAGCTCTATTTTAATTTAACTCCGTTCAAATTTTATCATTATTGCTTACTTTAACAATACTTTGAAAATTCCTCTACCTGCTTGTAGAAATATCATTAAATTCGATTCAGCCGTTTCGGAGATTATTATCTTATAATATTCCGGATATAGAGGTCCGCCGTTTTGCGATCATCACGCTTAAACTACCTAATAGATAGATTTCGAATAATGTATTGTGATTTTACTTGTTAGACACTTAGTCTTAAATTTAAAAAAATATATATTACGATAGGTATGTTCATTTAATTAAAGTTTTCAAAAACTATGATTTTTATCAGCACTACAGAAGACTAAAAGAAATTATATAAGCGAAGTATATTTTTGGTTTCGATTTGTTTTATGTTTGTTCCTCTGCACATAAAATATGTTGTTAAGATACGAGTAATAAACAATACGAACGAAATTGTGGGTATCAGCCAGTTTGATGTATAGTTTTTGCGATCACTTTGTTTTTGCGAAATACGTTATTAGATAAAGGGGTTTATAAAGCGTTCGCCACACTGCGGCAGTACGGGTACCGCGGTACCTCAATTACCGCTCAAAATAGGTTTAATTAAAAGCTTCCACATTCACAGTGTACATACATCTTAAAGCGTAATTCTATATAATGCTTGCCTGAAGTTTGCTCCCACGTTCGTGTTTATAATCTTTTAAGAAAATCTACTTACTTTCCTTTAATGACTGTCGTGCTTTCATACTTTACTATGTACTATCTCTGTAACTGACCGCCGAATAAATTAGTGACATTACCCGTGAATCTAACAAAATATATCCTAAGAAAATGAAGTATTTTAGCAAAACTAGTTGCAGGAATCATGTCTAATTGTCTAATTATGTAAATGAAAAAAATTGTTAGCTGATTAATCTCATATATACCTAGACATAAAGTAATAAACTTTGAACAATGTATGTTTCGATTATACATTAGATTGATAATGTCGCTAGTGTATCGTTTTAAAATGATTTGAATTAATTGTCTTCGGGCGCAGTATCTAAGTACCTAAATGTTCACTATTATTTACCTACAAGCTTGGGAAGTTTGTAGCTTGTAATAGAATCTTAAATGGGTCGATTATAATAGTAGTCGTGTTCCCTTCCAACACTATGTATATATTTAAACTGCCATCTAGTGTAGATTCTCTTAAACATTTTCTTATATGTTATTTTAAGGGCTTGTTTCGTTTATAGTAAAATTGTTCCAAAGTTGGTGAACCCGACATTTAATTCTCATGGTTAACCAAAGATGGCGTTATTTACTGTATATTCACCTATCGACATCGTTTTAATAGGTCTTTAAATACATTGTCGTTGGAGTAATACGTTTAGAGGAACAGTGCCTGCGTATCAAATGTACGTGAAGAAATATAAAATCTAAAATTTTGAGACCCTGAAGTTGAGAGCAATTCATCTGTGGTGACATTGTGTTGTGTAGATGAAAGCACAATTTTGATCCCTAAATACAGCTATAATTTTTCGAGAACAACTGCCGAGACAAATTCTTTCTTAAAAAAAATCTTTATGATGAATAAGGTTGTAGCTACCGAGAATGTCATCCTCTTTGTCAGGCTGGCTGAAACTTTTGTAAATATTATAAATAGAATGTCGTTCAAACAATTGAACAAATAAATGTAATGTCTCGTGTCTCTATATATACCTATTATGATCAGTTTAATAAACAGTCTATATTACGCACTATTCTAGTAGTGAGTGAAGCTCCTACAAGGTGAAAGGTGAAAACTTTGAAAAGTTTTTACACAAAACAAAATTAATATCAGTAATATACATTCATCATAAAAATTATGAGAAAATGTTAGATGTTGGTAAAATAATTATTTTTCTCCTTTCTATGGCTAGATTTGATTTTTTATTACAATGATCGGTATCAATTAAATTATCGCTTCGTCGGATATTGTAATTCCATTTTATTCTCATAGTACATTAAAAAATGAAATATAGATGGCGCGACTTAGGAATGTATAGTGGTTTGAGTGTGGTGTTTGCTAACAATTTTGGTTATTCGTTGAAGCGGACAGGAAAATTATTTACTGTAGATGGTTAATAATTAGTTTATTTTAATCAAATTAAGCTATTTTTATCTGTGAAACATTGCATCGAAAACGACAATATTTAGTTGATCCACGATAAAAACATCACAATAAGTATGTGAAAGCTCAATAGAAAACCTTAAAATTTGAGAAACTACTTATATACAACATTTTACAGTTTTCATATAAAAGAAGGGATATAAAACACGGAATCCATAGGCGGAACAGCGAGGAGGCGCGGTGTCGAGTAACACGTTTCATAGTAGTTTAGTATACATAACCTCCATTACCCTTTATCGTATCGGAGCCGTTCGGTTCGCTAATGGAACAGAACAAAAATTCACTCGACTGGTTCTCAAACTTTTAAGATTGCTCAACATTTTACTGTTAATATTTTCATTTTACAAACTCAAATATTTCAAAATACGATATCTTCAGAAGATTTAAACATACGTTTGTTTATATATATACAAATAATCAATTAAGAAATGATTAAAAAAACCTAGTCATTAATAGAAATATTAGAATCCAGATTGTTGTGTAAAATGGAATAATAATGAGACTACGAGCCGATAACTTCTCACATTATCTTAAATAAATACGTCCGTTAAGATATTACTAGCAAAACATATTAATATCAATTGTTCTTGTAATTATTATACGGAACTAAATAACGATAATGAGTAAACATTCTTAAAATCACAAATATTTCTTTGAATCCTCTAATATCCAAATCAAAAATACATTATTCAATTTAGAAGAATTATTAACATCGAAACTACGACCGGTACGAAAAACAACACAGTTATCGACAAGAACCGGCAAGAAACTCGATTTGGTTTATATATATATACATACTTGTATATATATATAACGTATTACACGTTACAATCGTTTTTAGTGGATGCACAGAGAGGAGTCAATTCCAGGTGTCACCATCGTTCACATATTGATCAACTCTATAATAGCCTTCTGACACCAAAACCCGCTTGATAGCGCTTAAAGTTACAGTCAAGCAAACCAGACTTTGGGACTTTGTTGTAAAACCTAACACTATTACCAAAAAACGACTACTGGTCTTACTGAGTCTGAAACATGGGACGACCAGTTTGTCACAGTTTCTAGTATTCAGATGTTGCCGGTCTTTTACGAAATCCAGATTTCAAAGTTACTACAGATACACATTAAATTATCAAAAATGTATTTGGAGGGTACAGTTGAGAACCGAATTCCTGAAACTTAGTCTTTAATAAAGTATAGATCCACAGTTAGAAATGGCTATCGGTCAAATATAACGCAACTGCGTTCTGTTTGGGGCGTGAACTAGTATATACCGTAATCAGAACACTTAGAAATATCACATTTTGATTTGTTTTAAATTTCTTCTAGAATATTAACAAGAGTGTAAATGCCGATGGCGGGTAGTAGGGAAAAAGCGAAGGAAAGTTGGTTGGCAAATGTGATCCTCCAATCAAAAGAGTTTATTTTGATATGTGTACATTATGGTTTGGTAATACGCTAACTTTGAGTGCAGATCAAGTAGGGGCGTCCCGCGGGTGCCGCTGTCGGCAGTTTAGGAGCCGCTGTGCTAGTATTTTATGTCCATCGCACTCAAAGTTTGAAATAGCACTCAGCGGTAATCGACTGGCTTCCTTCAACTTTAAATTCCTTTTGAGACGGGAATATCGGGGATTTGCAACCGCTCGTCGAATCTTCGAGAACAAGATTCTTAAGGATATAAGTAAGTTTGTCAAGTTGATTTATTGCTTATAGCTGAACGAACGAGCCTTGTCAATCTGCCTCGAGATTTTTGTAATTTGTCAACACAAAGTAGAATAATTTTCAACGTCACGTCCATAGAAGTTAATCCTGTATTTCTCTGTTAGGAACGTCGCATCTTTATATACTCATATAATTATTATATCCGTGTGTATGTGGCTGAACTCCTGCTAAACGGCTGGACAGATTTTGAAGATTTTTTTTGTGTATGTTCAGGTGGATTCAAGAATGGTTTAGATTCACATTTGAACCTGGTAGGTGGCGCAGCGGCTGTCTTTTAGGTTTTTTTAGGCAGGGCAACGTTCGCCGGGCCCGCTAGTATAGATATAATTATGTATGTATTTTTTAACTTTAAGGGTTTTAACCTTGTACTATCACACATCTTTCATATTAAATGAGGTTGCGGCCTAAAATGGTAAAAAAATTGAAGTTGGCACGCTACCGCTACTGGTAGACATCGCGCTTGTAATAAACAAAAGTAACTCTAAAAATCAATTTTATGGGAAAATGCGTTTTACCATATTTACACGTGCGACTTAAATCTATGTACATAAATAATAAAAATAAAGTGTCTGTATGTAATATCAAAATAACATTTTTTTTACTGATTGGGTATGAAAGTAATAAAGATAACAAAAATACAATTTTTAAAATTTTTGTCCGTCTGTCTGTCTGTTTATTCCGGGTAATCTACGAAACGGCTAGACCGATTTTGACGGGACTTTTACTGGCAGATGGCGGACATTATAGAAAGTAATTTAGTCTATTTTAATTTAGACTAGCTGTTAACCGTGGTTTCGCCCGCAGTACTATCTCCAAAACAGTTAAATCGATTTTTACACAACTTACATTGGCAGGTAGAGCTGACCTTATAGAAAGTAATTAAGGTTATTTTATTTTAGACTAGCTGTTACCCGCGACTTCGTCTGCGTAAAATTTAGCAAAAATATTTTGTTTACTGCAAACATGTGCGTAAAACTTGCGTTGTACTGGACTCCAATAATAAATATAATTTAAATTCATATATCTGTATCTATGTATGTAATTTGAATTATATTTTCTCTTTGGTCATTTCGGCAGCCATAACATACAAGAATATTGTATCGAGTTCAGTGAGCATTATTTAAATTGTTGAATATAAAACTGTTTAAAAATATGTAAAGTTTTATATCTGAGTTATATTTATGCAAGATTTCAAGGCGTCAACTCATTCATTGTTTTCAATTCAACATTATAATTATTAAGTATTGGTGGCCGCCGCCCTGTCAATATGGCGACACCTCTCGCCCTCGTACGTCACCGGCCCGCGGTTAGGCGGGGTGAGGTGGAAATGAGGTGAGACGTGAGGCGAGGCGACGTTCCCCGGCAGTGGGCGGGCGTAGAACTCTCGAAGGTGGTAGCGAGAGCGCCGGTAGCCCGCCTCGGTGGCGACAGTCGGATGCCGGTGGATGTCTTGAAGGTGCCTCGGTGATGTGCAATGATGCACGAGTCAGCCGATGAAGGTGGTGGATTATGAAGCGGAGGTCGGGGTGGTCGCAAGAAAACACCGTGGTTCTCGTATAATGACCGCGTCCTCGAGCCAACAGAGCACTACTACTGACGATGAAGACTTCTCGATATTATCTCAATGAG
>MU158713.1:107481-118165 GCA_015888305.1 Antheraea pernyi
CTCGAACTGTCTATGCTATTGACCTGGCAAGGTCTTAACAGCTTCACCGGACTACTAAGGCGAGCGCTTAAGGCACTCAGCCGATTTTTGTTTTGGCAACCAGCTCAAGGGTGCACGGCACACCTCGGCTTGGCTGTTGCCTGTTCATGCAATTCGCGACCTATCAAAGCTAGAGAGCGTATGTGAAATACGCTAACTTCGATTCCCGAAGGAACTTAGTTAGCGCCCGGATCTAGTACCACGCGGACCGTGCTTATAAGCAAATCGGGCCGGCGACTAACGGTGCCCTGACGTCGTGGCTCTATACGTTGGCTCGGATACGCGTTTCTATTTATTTATCATAATTATCTTTACATATCAAAGTCTATAATATAAATTTCTTAACATCTATTTGCATGCAATCTATATTCTAAATTTAATTTACCTTAGCAAAACACAAGCCTATAGTGCCAGTTCCACAGCAAATATCCACGACTGTAGAGTCTTCCTTAACTTGGCTCAGGTTGATGGCACTCTGATATAGAATATCAGCTCCTACTGTATTCACCTACAGAATTTTTAATTCATACGTATACTTATTTGAGTTATGTGACACACAGAATTAAATATTCGTTATAATAATAATAATCACCTGAAAAAAGGCTTCAGGGGATATGCGGAATTGTCGTTCTAGAATTGTGTCGATAATATGTGTTGAACCGGATAAGTGAATTGGTTTTGATGAATCTTCACCGACTCTCCTATAACACATAGATAAGTTTAAGAAGAATGTAATATTTCTTTTTTAGAATCCTCATTAAGTCTTCAATTAATCTTATGAACTACTTACAAAGTGATCTATCACTTTTTTTATCACAGTGGTTCTCAACCTTTTTTTTAAACAGGCCACAAACACGTTTCTCTCCTTGCAAACTACAAATATTTAGGTATTAAATAATAAAAAGTAATTTCAAATTAACAACGTAATAATGCAGTGAAAAATGGTTGTCCAATAAAACAAGCTTGGTATAACTCTTATATCACATTGCGGTCGGATTATCTGGGATCTATTTAATTTACTCAGCGTGCTCATAGTTTTGCTTATGAGCACAAAATTGAAAATAAAGTATAATCGCTACAAAGACCCGGCGCGGCCGCAGGTTGAGTATGGCTGTTATAGACAATCGTATAAGGTTTTTAAGAAATCCGACAATGAGATCACAGTTATTAAAATATTGGTTTAAAGTTAAAGTAAATTAAAGTATTTATTTCCATAAAACCTACATATATTTCAAGTCATCTTTAGAAGAAAGACACATAAAACCAGTACTACACTACATATATCATTCTATAATACGTATATCAATCTATATTCAATAATTCTACACATGTTTCTACATATCCATAATTCAATCCCTATTACTATAAATAGCACATCTATAATTCCATATTCAATAACTCAATACACACGTAACATACCTACAATTCTATATCTCTATTCTATTATGGTCGCGTGAATTAAATCTAACAATCTATATTAAAATATGTCCATAAACCTATATATGTTCTCTATAAAATATCAATAAATCTATGTTTAAAACTATATATAAGCTACTCATCGTGTGCGTCGTCAACATTAAGAGTAATTTTGAAGATAGAAGGGATCTTTCTAATAAGATATTAGACTATAAACGTATTACTTATTGACAATATGAACATATTATATCATCACAATAACATCTTTAAATCATTGTTTCATTCGGTCTTTATACAGTGTAAGTGAGCACTGAGGTAGTTATATGGTGGGCTCCAAATATGTTGCTGATGATGAACCTTATTTTACACATTGTTAGTATTTATATATCTAATGTATACGTTACATGTTGTAAGTGGCGTGCGTGTCGTATTTACAATTGTTTTTAAAGAGCATTTCTATAATTATACATGGTCTCACAATTTTATAATTCTTTAATACAATTTTTAAAAACGCGTGCGGAGCTGCGGGCGCAGCTAGTCTATCATAAAAATAAATGAAGCGCTTAAAGGTAATTCTAAAAAGAATAACTTGTATAATTATTTCACTAATTCGTCTTTGTAGAAAATATCGCCATTATTGTAACATAAGTATATATAAAAAAGTGTTTTAAAAAATTCTAGTTTATTCAGTTTTTTTACAATATAAGTTTTAAAATAATTCCAATACAGATGGAGTAGCAGTATAAGGCACTACAATAATAAGCGTAAAATTGAATTGTCACTGATAAACTAGGTTTATTTTTTGTAGGTTTAATTAATTACTTAAATAAATGTATTTTTTAAGTAAATTTAAGAAAATTAAATAATTACTTTTTATTAAAACATGGGCTTATCTTATTTTAGTCCACTTTATTAACTATTTTCAGATAATATGTTTTCGACACCTTTTAATTAAAAAGAGAACAACAGTTATCTATTTTCCTAATTGTGATCGTATTAAAGCGGTGATTGAAGTGTACGTAATCTTCTCGCAACATTAATTTACTTTTTGGTGAAAACTTGAAAGATGTATGTTTTGACTTAAATCTTTTTTGACTAAAGGAGCGACATATATGGATGCTTGACGAAAGATTGTAACTCGAGAGTGGTGTCGTATCATCATCCAAAAAGAGCTATTTTCATGATAACTATTTTTTAATCCAATCACACAGTTATATTTCATTTAAAATGAGAAACTATAAAATGAGTGTTGAATAAATATAAATTACAGCAACGAGACTAACGAAGATAAAGCTGAAAGGAGAGGCGCAGCCGGGGCCGGAGCTAGCTCATGACAATGTTTTACAACTAAAGAAAAAGTTGTAGAGGACATGAGCTCGTGGGGCGCGGGGCGGTGAGGGGCGGTGCGGAGCGGTGCGGGGCGGGGCGGGGTGGCTCATCACTCACAACTAAGTTTTAATTGGATTTTGATTTCAATTTACTTGAAGAAAATCCTCTTTTATTTAATATTAACTTTTTGATTACGTTATTGTGTAGGTCTGTTCTATTTAAGGCTGATATAGTTAAAGTTCATAGTGTTGAGATAACTAAACATTGCAGAGAGAACGCGCATGGCGGCGACATAAAGTATTTAAATTTATTTATTTATTACATAAAGTCCTCGTTGTATAACATTTTAAACTCCAGAGTTACGGTTGAGCGTCGCCACGTGTTCCCACTAGTGGTGTGGTTATCAACGGAATTCGTTTTCACGTTCAAGTATTTATTTATTTCAGAGAAATAAAAGTACAAGTAAAATCTTATTTTGACCAACAATTATTTCAGCATACGTATATATATTTTTAATTATTACATGATTAACACAATTTTTTTGTATATTAATCATCTATAACCAATGGTTAAATTACATAAAACGTCAATGACAAAAATTAAAATGATTAGAAAAAACACCAACCATGATATACAATTACATAAAATACAAAGTAAATAATAATTCTGCTTAACAGAAGCTTCATTCGCTTGTACTTTGAGCAGTGTTACTTGCACTATGTGTAATTTATAAATCCGAACAAAAACAGTTCCACTGTAAAAAATTGCGTCAAGTACACGTTCACAACTCTTCATTTAGAAAAATACTAAGGAGAAATTATCATCTTACAAAAAGATATAAAATAAAAATAAGAACAGACCAAGTAGCCTTTATGATTTTTAATAATTGAAATTTTTTTTTGGTAAATTTAACAATTAAAAACCATTTTTTAAACGTACTTGGCGTGCGTCATTGAGCACCCCAAATTTTTTCATGTCTGATAATTAAGGACAAAGAACTGGTGTGAGAAGCGATTTTACGAACAACAATTCCTCCTGCCTCTTCTCACCAAGTCATTGCCAATACTGATAATTATTTTGATGCAATCATATGTATTAAATATGAAAAAAATTTAGGTACTCAATGACACACGCCAAGTACGTTTAAAAAAAGTTTTTAATTGTCAAATTTATCAAAAAAATATTTCAATTATTACAAATCATAACGGCTACTTGGTCTGTTCTTTTTTTGATTTTACATCTTTTTGTAAGATGATAATTTCTCCTTAGTATTTTTCTAAATGAAGAGTTGTGAACATGTACTTGGCGCAATTTTTTACAGTGGAACTGTTTTTGTTCGGATTTTACCTCTTTGTGTAAAGTGAAATTTTCTCCTTGGTTTTTTTCTAAATCATAAGCTGTGAACGTGTGCTTGGCGCAATTTTTAACAGTGAAACTGTTTTTGTTCGGACTGTTATTATATCTAACACAATTAACCTGTTAATTTTTTTGGAGTTTATTGGAGTTTACTCCTTAAGAATCGATTTTCATGTATAAGGCGCCCGGTATGAGAAAAATGTGAGGAGTAAAATCTACTGAGGAATGACCTCGTTACGTTTTTGGTGCGCACCTATGGTGTTTAACTTTCTAATTTGGTTGTAAGTGTATTAAGACGTACATAGGGTATGCTGCAAGGCGACTATACCTATATGTTATTGGGCTTGTTTGTTTCTATCAGTGTCGATGTACTTATTTTATTTATATCTATCGATATTGGTTTGCGATTTGAAAATATTAACAAGTTATTAAAGTTAGCTATTTTGACAACTTAATTGTACACAGAAAAAAAGGTTTACTTGAGCCTTAAAGTCAAGAAAATCTTCTTGTTTTGAGAAAATTCAGCCTTTTGCTCCCAAAAATTAAGTATCTTGATAGTAAATTTTCAGTAATATTTTTATTAGTTAAGTTGTCAAATGGGACGATAATATAATATTGAATCATTTTTTTTCATTCAATATGTATATTTGCACGCTAAAATAATATAAAATGGGTATCAAATATTCAATAGAAAATTTTTTAACTTCCCGCTAAGAAAATCGGGAAGTTATTGTTTTTACCCCGTTTTGAAAAAATCGAGGTTTTAACAGATCTCGACGTTTTGAAGCCCTACGAAGCTTTCCTAACTATTTTTACGATGATGTCACTATGTCTGTATGTATGTATGTATGTATGTATGTATGTATTGTCACGGGGATTTAAATCAAATCCCCGCGGCATCTTCCCAGAGTTAGCGCCAGCTGCCGCTAGAGTCCACCACTGAGTTGGTGTCTCAAATTTAACTCGCCTTTATTTAATTAATTTAATTATTAATAATTATTATTTCATGCAGGAAATTGGAGGAGCCACTCCTATAATTGTTCGGCACCGGCTCGCAAAGTTTCCGAGCCATTTATTCAACTTTTATTTTTACTAAATTTTTGAGATTTTATAGAGTGTAATTTTTCTAATTTTTGGTCGAGAGGTCGGAGCGCGCAGGCGTGAGGCCTCGAGCGAAAATGAATGGCGCCGGATAATCATTTAATTTAATTTATGCATTTCAAGTAAATGTTTATCAGTTTTTATTTATAATTATTATTATTGGTAGCGAATATTATTGTAATAATATTATTCGCTAATTAAAATGTATTCAGCTCGGTTGTAATTATAATAATAAAAATAATAATAATGACAATAATAATAATAATAATGACATAAAAATCATAAGAATAATGAAACATTAAGTAGAATAAAATTGCATTTAATTATTCTACAAATATTCAAACGAAAATTTTATTTGAATTAACCGCTTAATTTGTCAGACGTCTAATGGAAACGGAATAACTCTGATACTATACAGTAGTACACTATCCTCAGCAAATTGAATTCTACCAACTTAAAAATAAAAATTCTGGAGCAGAGTAACTATCCAGAGAGGATCTGAGACACCAAATGGAACCGAACTAACTCTGATACTACACATAGTATACTATCCGCAGATAATGTAATTGTACCAACTTCGAAATAAAAAATTCGACCGAAATTAGTAAAATCTCTTGTAGAATCACAAAACGGGGGATCGAAAATTTTATAAATTAGAATAACATTAAATAATTATAAAAACTCAATAGTTGTTGGTGTTTTGTAGAAAGGACGAATAATTAACATATTTGAAGCTAGTGTAAAGTGTTGGCGTAAACGTAGTAATAAAATAAATCAAGTTAAAAATATGGTGAGGTTATGTTGACATCTGACTCGAGAATAAGAGGCACTGTAGCCTCACGCCTACACGTTCACACACATTATTACATATGTTATCGCTATGGATGACGTTGTACTTTCATATAGACGCCATTTTATCTGCGCTCCAACATATACAAAAATATAGTAAGTAATGTGCCGTGAAAAGTGGAATATTAATATATTATATATAATTATATTACTAATTAATTATATATAATTATTATTAATACGGTAAAACGACGTTCAACAAAATCTAAGTGTCTTTCGGGTTACTAATCAGTGTTTCGGTTCGAAAGCTATTCGTTTCGGTCTTAAAATAATAAGACACATCACTAGTGCGTGTGATCCGGTAACGACTCGCGGGAACAGGAGTAGAATAAGTTTTGTAATATAGACTTGTTTGTTTATTTGTGAGTTTGCTACATTTTATGTTTGACTAGCTGGTGCCCAGAACTTTTACTGTCATGAAAATGGTTTTGTTTTTTTTTTAAAACGACCAGCTTTTCTGGATTTATTGTGAGTTGTCTTATTTAATTGTAACTTTGTCTTACTACTTGGTCCTTTTAACAATATTATTGAATGTAAGTTATGCCTATTAAATGTTATCTTTACTGCTTACTCCCTATGGATGAGCGTAATGATCTGTACGCTGGATAATATCCTGAATAGTAAAAATCATTAAAATCAGTCATCACAACAATTTTATTAATAGACTAGCTGTGTCCGCGGCTCCGTCCGCGTGGAACCTAATGTAATACAACAGTGCCTAATAAAATCATCTGAATGTATTAAGGCCATTTACTTATCGACTTATCTCTCTTACTTAAGTTGCGACGTCATTAAAATTACAAGAACTTTTGACAGAGTGACCCGATTTTAAGGAAACGAAAACTAAATGTTACGCGAGGATATGCTTTATGGTTTTAACGTGAACGCAGTACTTTAGCAGTGATGCATGTTCAAACAAATAGACAGACATTTAAAAAAATGATGGAAATGTATTTTATTACTTATTTCAAAACTTCTGCAAAGATTTTTTCACAAAAATCTAAAAAGACCAAACACCTTCGATTTAAATTTTTATTATATGTATGTATAAATATATTCAAGATTGCGCAATAATCGTGATAAAAGAAGAAAGTATTGTTTTACATAAATACTAAAAAAAAGGTTTAATTTTTTTTTAGAAACATGTCACTAAATTAATACGATAAAAATAATGTTGAAATTTATTCATATGAAGTGTGTGTGTGAGTGAGAAGGTAGATGGAATTAAATAAATTAAATTATTATATATAAAAGAGAAACACGTTTAAAGTTATAATTTATCACTTAAGATGTATCAAGTTAGCTTCTAACACATAACACGCTCTACAGTTGTCTCAAGTTTCGAATTTGTAATATGTATTTGAATTAAGTTTAATTTAGTTTGCGACATCAGATCTGCTAAAATATTAGCGTAATGTTTCATATTCTCAAGTTGTTTGATAAGTTTTAAATAAACTAATCTTGAGTTTGTATCCATATAAATGATTCGGATACAAAAATTTACAAACAATTATAACTTAGCTGTTGCAAAACATACCTAATAGTAAGTAACGATGTAGTCTAAAATCGCTAAATGTAAAAGGAAATTATCTCTCAATTGTCAAGCTGTCGAAACACGTGTATATGTGCTTTGAGGCAAGTTACAACTTAAGGGTGTTAGCTTTTCAAGCGGACATCAGAAAAAAATGATGATGTGTTTATATCACAGTGTCTACATTTCTTGACTTTTTATCACAATAGATGTTCACTTCTTAACTTTAGTTTATTTGTTCGTAGCCATTTGAAAATGATCAAATAATCAATTATTTAAAAAACATATAGGAATTAATAAAATAGTCTAATTAGGTGCACATTTCCGCTTCGTAAAGATATAAAACTGTATACAATTTCAATCGTTAGTTTGAAAAATTAATAACTTATGCTTTTCCACTGTGCAAACATATATAACGATGTAAGTTAAAGTTCCCTTTTAAAAAGTTTCCATCTCATATTTTCTACTTTCATGCTCGGAATATCGTTATTTATGTTGCGTGCGGTTTGCGAATTTCTCCTTGTTTTTTTTTTCAGTTTTTCATCCGCTTAAATAGAATGTTGGCATATACATATTTTTTATTTATTTATTTATAATTAATAGACAAGCAGCATAATTGCTGATACGTCTATATCGCACTGTGTCCAATTTTTTTGTCGGGTTTTGGTCACTGCAGATATTCACTTATAAAAGTGAGTTTATTTTTTCGGAGCCAGTTGTCGAATCGGTTTTAAAACCATGGACAGAACTAGCGGATACCATTTCGTCAGGCAATCGGTTGCAGTTCAGAGCCACTCTGTTACTGAGGAAATTGTGTGCACTTGTTGTGTGTGAAAGTGATCGACTTAGTCTGATTTCCTCTTGTAGATCTTGTTGTGTCTCTTAAAATATACATTTCACGTAAGTATGGCAGGTTGTATTTATTAGTAACTATTTTGTATGTTTCTATGAGATCACCACTTAGGCGTCTTTCTTCGAGAGTAGTCAGGTGCAGTGCAAGCAATCTGTCTGGGTATGATTTTTTCCTTAAGGATTGTGGTATTTTTGTGGCTTTTCTTTGAACACTTTCTAGAAGGTTGATATCTTTCTGGAAGTAGGGACTCCATATCTGGAAGCCATATTCAAGAAGTGGTCTTATGAAGGTTTTGTAGATTTTGCGAAAGACCTCCACCGCCAGTGCTTGAAAAGCTCTACAAATTACATACACAAATGAGTTAGCTTTCTTGACTATTGAATTAATATGTTCTTCCCATTTTAAATTGTCAGATATAAGTACACCCAAGTCTTTTTGTAACTTGACGGAATCTAAGGATTTTCCTTCTAAGTAGTATGTGAGTCTAGGGTTGGAAATACCTAGATGCAAGACACTCCATTTTTCTGTATTTAAGTTGATGAGCCAGTCTTTTGTCCAACCCTGTATTCTGTTAAGGTCTTTTTATAATTGGCCTGAGTTGATTAGTGGGTTCCCAAATAATTTTCCATCGTCAGCAAAGAAGGCAGACTCAGAGTCTATCAATTCAATTAGATCAGTTATGAAAATTCTAAACAGAGTCGGAGCGAGCACTGATCCCTGTGGTACACCACTCAGGACACACCTTCGATTTGACAGAGAGCTACCGACTCTCACCTGGAATGTTCTGGTTGCAAGATAGTTCTCTATCCATCTGAGTAGCGTACCACGTATTCCGAAGTGATCTAATTTTCTTACAAGACGTAGATGAGGAACCTTGTCAAAAGCTCGTTCAAAATCTAGATAGACAACATCAACAGGATTCTTGTTGTCGAGTTATTTCGTCCAGGAATTAACACAAGATAGCATATAGCATTACCGCTAGAATATTACTCGATTATCCATCCATATTGGACCATAATTATTACTGAACTTCTCGTCTTATCGTCTCCCTAACTCCTGTTAAAGTTTTGTTATTATATATTGTATGAGTCTGAATAAAACAAGTACGATGATACTTTCAACACTTACCTGCCCGCGCTTCCGGCTGTGACATTGTGTTGCGAAGTATTTGACGGGATCTTAGTATGTCACGTAATGGATTTTATATTTCATCCATAATCTTGTGTTATTTGGTTCTATATTTAATCATATTGGTGGTGTTTTACGTAATTAATAAAGTAATTAAGTTTGATTACAGTGCACAAATGTAGTGGATGGGAAATAATACCACGGAGCATGGATTATGAAGAGTCTGTATGTAATATTAAAATAACAATTTTTTAATGATTGGGTATGAAAGTATAGACGCTACTTATAACAAAAAAGCAATTTTTTTATTTTTTGTCGGTCGGTAGCTAAAATTACAGCGGGTTACTTAGGCTATTCTAATTTAGACTAGCTGTTACCCGCGATTTCGTCCGCATGAAATTTAGCAAAAATATGTTGTTGACTGTAAAGATGTGCATAAAATGTGTGTTGTACTGGACTCCAAGAATAAATATAATTGAAATTCATATATCTGTATCTATACAGATGTATCTATATATTGTATAGTTGGTATGGTTGTTACATAAATTCCTCATCATTGATAATAATTATTGATGAAGTATCTACGTGTCCAGTGCACGTGATTAATATCATAGATAGAATATTGCAGGATCTGTGCAATAAAATTGATAAAAATAAACCATTTCAAAGAAAAACTATAATAATGTGCGACGGTATTCGTTAACTAATACCCGTTGGATCTCGTGTAAAATTAATTAAAAATTGTTTCATGAATAGGAGTATATTTTCTTATTTTTATAAATTTATGTTTACTTAGAATTTGAGAGCGTTACCGCTCTTTGAATCGCCTGTTTTTTGTTTCAATTTTCGTCTAAACAGATTTATTTTATGTTTATACAACTTAATAACAAAGTTGCATATTTACTGAGTAGCCATGATGAAAGCTTTTGATTATAGGGATATACCTTTTAACTAAAGAACCCAAATAAAGTTCAAACTAAAAGTATCAATGAATTATGGTCGAATGTCGACCACTGGGCGACCACTAGTCTTGTTAGTTCAGTGAAATGATTGCAAGAAACTTGTAATATAATTACCTACAC
>MU158713.1:118186-129254 GCA_015888305.1 Antheraea pernyi
CTACACGACACTATCACTAGACATTAGACACTAATATTATATATATATTATATAGAGGGCCTCTTTCTTGAAGGCAAACAATTACATTAATATATTTAAAGAAAAACTTATATACTATATATAGACTTTTTGTACCAGGGACACTCGAGCGGCCCGAGAATACCCCCCTAAATTATTATCACAACCAGTTCAGTAGTTTCGGCATGCATAGTAGACAAACATACAAATATTGATTTTTATATATAAATATATGGTAATTGGGTTTAATTTAACAAGGATTGATTGACAGTGGTATCTTACTTGACACCCTAAAAAAATCAAAATACAAAAATGTGATAATAGTTTTTCGTTTTAGATAAGAAATTATGAATAAGAAAAGAACATAGATATATATTGCGCAGCGTAAAATAATGTTCAAAAATTCTTAGTTACAAAGATTAATTACCTACCAACGATTGTTGATCTACAAGGCATAAGCTAAGATGGCATGTCTTCGTGAATTATGTTATGTGATCTTCAGATGGGTTCACAGTATAATGTGTTAAATATGGAGATCCACGTTTCCTAATTTTGCATAAGAAGAAACTGGGAATCCTGGTATTAGCGTCTTCTGTTCTGTAACCATTAGAGCGTATGTCTTGCATAAGAATGTCAAACTATTTGGTCTTTTGTCGAATTATAATTTAATAATAATATGGAATTTGCCTTCTTTCTGTACAACCTTTATGACAATAATATCTGAAATTTCTACTATAGTTATGGTCGATGGGTAGAAGGATTTGGGAACATCATTAATAAATTAGCTTAATTGATACGTCTCTGGAATTAGACGAGTAAGCTTAATTAATATCATTTACTTGAGTAAACTGGTAAATTCAAGTTAAATAATTATTTACTTACTAATTTGTTCGTTCAGGTATCATTAATGAAATGAGAGTAACTTCCTAAATTAATTTATATTTCACTAGCTTCTGTCCGCAACTTCATTCGGTTGAAATAGTTACTTTGGGCTAACGCTAATTTAAACTCGTGACTTCGTTTACGCAGAAGGTGAAAACATTTTTAAATAATACGTACGTTAACCCCGATTTTTAAACATTCCTTATTAGTGCTTCGCTCCTGTTGGTATTAGCATGATGATAAATATAGCCTTACTCGATAAATGAGCTATCTAACACCGAAAGAAACATTCAAATAAAACCAGTAGTTCCTGAGATTAACGCGTTTGATTGACAAACTCTTCAGCTTTAAAGTATTAGTATAATATATATACTCGTAGATATTCTGTAAAGTAATTACAATCATTGCTTGTTGTTTTAATTTCTATAAGGTAAGAGACGACAGCAATATAACTCATAAGCTTAAGATTACTTACAAGGCAATGGCGATGACCGTACTCACTTTTATACTACGTAAATTGAGTTAAGGAGACCGGCAAAAATTTAAAGTTATTTATATAAATAATTTAGTTTAGTTTATTAGTATATTATTAATTTATTTAGTTTTGTCTAAATAGCTGAATGAACGAATGTAAAGCATGAACTCATTAGGAAAAAATCAAAACAGATCAACAATACACTTTACCTGTAAAGTTTATTAAGAATCTATATCAGTTTCTGGTTATTTACGGATATTTGCTGCAAAATAAATGTTGCGATTAATTTGTCGCAGAATGCCATTAAATCGTCGAAAGGGTCAGCTTATCGTCTAGAAGTAATGCACCCTCCCGAGGGTCAACTAGTAAATCTTTACGGTCGAATCCTTTCTCCTTGATTCTTGTTTGATAACAAAATTTATTGGCATATTATGTTCTTTTTTGTAGTAAAAGTAACAACTGTATAGTTGTATTATTTATTTAGCTAAATAAAATTATTGATATATCATAAACACCATATTTGTTTGCGGCACTACTTGCGGGCGTTGGCTTTGGTTATTACTTGTCGTTCTCGTTAGATTTTCATTAGAATACGAGCCCGATCCAGGTTTGTCCCATTAATTTAGGATTTTTTTTAAATCCGAAAATGAGTAATTATTCTACTGCTGGACAATTTTTACTTTTTACTGGGTAAGTTGTCAGTATTATAGTTACTAATATACAAATTTAATTACTTAATGCTGTGTCAAGTATTTATAGCGTTATAAGTAATTATTCCATTTTAATTGGCACCGCGCATCAAAATATATTTGAAAGTCAATTTGTATTCTCTCAATTATAAGAATTTCATTAATTGGACTATATCCAAAATGTCCCACTTTGATACTTCTAAATCAAGATTAATAAATGTCTATAACCACTTAATTTTACCTAATATCATATTAATCATAAATTTAACTGAGTTATCCAATTAATCAGAAATCCCCTCGGGATAACATTAAAACTGCTATAATGAATAAATTAAAAATCATTCGCAGGCGGTAATTAATGAAGTCGAGTGAAAAGAAGACGCACTAATTACATTTTGTAATACCAAAATCACTCGGTATAAAGTTTCTTCTTCCGGGAGTTCAAATTAGTCACTTTCAGATGGAGTTGAGGTTTCGGTGCTTCAGACTCCGCTTTTATAAATTAACACCAGTCCCGAGCAATTAAAACTTTTTCCTAACAATTTTTGTTACAAACAATATTCTATTGGAGTTTTTGGCGGGATCATAGTTTGTCATGTAGTGGATTTAATATTTTAATCACAATATTGATTTTTTTTAAATCCTTTCAGATTAATTTAACTCTATATTTTGCAATATTGGTGATATTTTGCGCAATATATTTCGGTTATTATCTCAAGTGAAGTGGATAAGAAAAATACCACGGAGCATAAATTCTCAGTTGCCACAAAAACTCCATGGACAGTTCTAATAAGGGAGCCACCATCTTATCAGAGCATTTAAATTATCACAAGAATACTTGTAACATTATTACCTAATCGACAATGGCAGTAATAATCTAGAAGTATGGTTGTAACAAATAAAAGTCAAAATATCAAAATCAAAAACACTATTCAAGGGCCCTAAGAAGGCACTTATGAATGTCAAAACTACCAGCGGTTCGGAAAACAACCCAGTCATCGAGAAGAATCGGTAAGAAACTCGATCTGGTTTATCTTTTTAACAAATATATATAATATTTAGAATATATTAGGTAAATGTCACAAACGTTTGCAATGGATGCACAGAAATGAGTTAATTCCAGACATCATCATTCACATATAAAAAAATCTATTGGTTTTTAGAATTGTGTTGTAAATGTGTATTGTGTTAGCATGATACGAGCGTATCACGAGGAGAAAGAAAAGTCATGTAGCTAGAAAAGTTTTAATCATTAAGGTGGATTTATATGAAACTAGAGAAAAATGATGTGTATAAAAGGTATGAATACTGAGATGACATTTGACTGAGGAGAGTGAAAAAGAAAAACATGTGCTAACCTATTACGATTGGATGAGGGTTAGAAGATGATGAATTCCATGTTTGTGAATGTTGAATGTTTAAATCAGTAGATGTGCTTGTCCACCGTTTAAGGTTATATACAGTCTAATCAGTACTGTTTTAATCCCACTCTTATAAACCTAAATATCAGTGACATCATGTTTGATTTACGTAAACAATTTAAAAGTTTATACCTACCAAGAACGTAATACCACTTTGATACCCTTCTTATTTTTATTATCTTTTGTGCTTTCTTTTTTTTTTCAATCTGACTAACGATATTGGCCTGATGGGCCTTTATAGCTTCACTGGTCTACTAAGGCGAGCGCTCAAGGTGCTCAGCCGCATGGAAATAAGAGCAAGGGTGCCAAAGTGGATGAAGCTTGGCATGGACTGTTACCTTGGATGCAACATCGCGAACCTATCTAAGTTAGTCATGCATATAGGAAGCAGTGAGACAAACAAGTGCACCTACCTCATGAACTACAACAGGTGTTTTGTATCTGTCAACTCAGCAAGCTGCTCTTGTCTGATAATATGATTGGAAGTTATAGAATCCTTCTAGTCATCGGTAGATGTTTAAAAATAATAATTTCTATATTCAAAATTTCAGTAGTTTGTACTTTTGTGTACAACTAATGATAAACAATTAATCGATTGAACATTAAACAAAAATTAAGTTGGTTACTGTGTATAGGAATGAGTAATACAATATTGCAGTTGAAACTGTTTGCGTCTTGAAATCGGCGTCATTTAAGCTTGTCATGTTCCAAGATCAACTAGCGTGTATCCGAACGGATACCTATATTATTATTATGTATATACGTTGTTATTTACAGATTGGATTATCTTCCAAGCGAAATATTGGACTGTGGAATATGTACTTGACAGGTTATTTTTCTATCTATACTTGTTTAAGTTTTCTTAAACGTTACTGTTCTGTTGAAAAAGAACAGTTATTTTTTATAGTCAAATTTGTAGCTAGTAGCAGAAATGTATTTTTTGAAATCATAATTATAACATATCATAGATTATTACTTATTACCTATGATAATTTAAATGCAAATATAAGTAAAGGATATGTTGATTACTATAATGATGAACCCCTAACTAACAACAAACATAACACGTCCGAATTCTAAACATACGTTAACGAAATAGCTACTCATTTTGTACATGAAATTAAACTCGGCGGTAAAATTTTGATAATGAAGTAAAAATAATGTCTTATCTGTAAATAGCAATCCGCTTAAAGTGAGTCTACTTCTGAATACATTCAGTTGTCACTTCGGAACTCGCATTAAAGTGATAGTTCCAAAAACGTACAAGGAATGAAATTGTTCCGTCAGCTTTGAAGCGCAGAGCAATTTCGACTGCGACATCTATTGAAACCTATACTGAATAGTTGTTCTCGCTGTTTACTAATTTCATCTATAATAACAATTAATATTCCAAAAGAACTATTTGAAATGTCCTAATCATAATATGATATTCCTAGATATATCAATATTCTCATGCAATAGTTTTTAAACTTAGTAGCCGTTTTTCAAAATATTCGAAGAAAAAGTTAGAACACGATTGCAAACCCTGACGATAAAAAACTTCCAAAGGTACGAAAACTTTGTGATTTGTGTAAGCAGAATGTATGATGTAACAGTTAGCGCGCCGCAACCACGCTCACAAAAATCAAACCAAGTTTTACAATAAACCATCTTTTCGTACTAAGATGAGTAACTTCGTTAAGTTTTTACAATCTCCCTTATTAACGAGCCCTTAAGTTGTTTAATACCACCGTTGAAAAAGTTTCATATTAAACTTCTTCCTTTGTAATTGAGTTACCAGTTTTAGTCTTTTCATCTAACGTGATCAAGTTTACCATATTGAAACGCCATAATTTGTATATACTGTTGACTAATACTCTATATATTTTTAAACTTATGTAAGTTTTATAACATTCCTAACTTAACAAAATGCAAGAACCGTGAGGTTCTCTAGAACTTCCTTATGTGTACGCTAGCGTTGTAGAATGAGTTACCTAGCACGGTTTCCCTCAGGGCTATGACATGGGGCTTTTCAAGAAGGGACTGAGGCACACTGTTGAAAGTCGGCAGGACAACAGTGATGCCCTTGATGTTGTAGTTGTCCATAGGCGATGGTAACTATTTACCATCAGGTGGGCTGCCTGCCTGTTTGCTGCGTTTAGCGTCCCGAGTTCAAAACAACATCGTGAGTAACGATGAATAAAATACACGGCACAGACGAGTTAATAACCCTGACGCACGGAGGATTTCAAAGCGGTATTACCACTGTCTAAAGTCACATGCTTTTACAAAAAAAACCTTTCTTTTGATTTCCTTATTTAATTTAGTTTATGAGCTGAATTATTAATTATTATTATTAAATGTCGAGAAAGTTAAGATTTGTGTAAACTTGTTAGAATGACTAGTTAATATTAATGTAACCTCAGATTAATAGTAACTCGTCTTGCTATAAATCCATACAATACATACGATAGGAGTAGAACAAACGAGTCAAAAGAAGTTGCGGTAATATGACTATGTGATAGTTTGTTTAAAGTTGTTCTAAATATTGCGAAGACAAAATTAAGTTTTGCAAAAATCAACAGCAGTGCTAAATTCCTAAATTCATATTCAGTGTTTGAAAATAGGACTGTTATATCCCCGTAACCATACAAAATAAAATGCACATGAGGATAAGTTGTACTTATTAATTGGTAAGTAGTTCTTAACAAATTAAATAGGTGGCCACATTATATTCTATACTTTACTCAATTCTCTAGCAAATGTAGTAAACGTTAGAATTGTCAATGGACAACGATGCCCACAGATAGGAAAAAACTGTTCACAAGGATACCACAAGCAGTATCTAAGTAGATAGATATTTCGACTATACCTTGAAATCGTAATATTATATCAATGAATTAACACAGGTTTATATTTAAGTATAGCGACTAATCGTAAGTCTAGACACGTTGAATTTATTGCTCTAGATTAACATTTAACGCTAACGCGAGTGCCGTGCGAGGACCTGTCTTGTGGATTGTTAAGTCTCGCGTCTCGCTGTGATACGCTACTTGCACTTAAATAAAAAGGCACGAATGAAATATTCAAATCTTGGCTCAAGTGATGAGATTTCCACTAAAATGAAATTGTAGTGAAATATGCCTTTCGAAATTCTCATTCCGGCTTGTTAAAACGTTTGCCCAAATACTTTTTCGTTTGTAAGTCCTCACTTAATCTACGAGTAGGAATTATAATTATTTTTATTTTAGAATTTTCAACCACACCACCCCGATGGGTGGACGTCTTCTAGGGTGAGGTTCTCAAAGGCATTTCTACCTCGTACTTCAAGCTTGTAGAATTGACTCCCAGCGGCGGTGTTTCCAAATCATTACGAGTTACAAACCTTCAATAAACGAGCGTATACTTCTTTAAAAGGCCGGCAATGCACTTAATCCCCTGGTTTTGCTTGCGTCTATGGACGGCGGTGATAACTTAACGTCAGGTGACCCACCTTAATTCGTTTGTCTCCTATGATATACATTAAAAGAAATTTCTATTCTAAAAGCTTTGTAGAATATATGTGTATGAAAATATTGGGTGAGGCGAAGAAACCTGTCTTCAACTTTGTAATATATAATTTTTATATACTTATTCTTTAAATTATCTTATTCTACAATTACATATTTGAGTTTCTTAAATGTTCTGTTCGGTAGATATTTTTGGTCAACCCATAAGTGATCTATAAAATCTCAAGTTAATAAACACTATAAAAATTATATTATAGACAAACGTAAATATCTCCTGATATAGACCGCGAAATCATGTACATTTGGGCTGTCAACGTGCTACTGACTTCAAATGCTAGTTGAAAGGCATGTAGCCCGGAGTATTAATATTTACTCACAAAATGTTAGAGTGCATGTGAACTGTGATTTATACGAGCTCATGAAGCATGAAGAGTGCAGACCTCTCTCAACCGAGATGTTTCCTGAGTGACTTAATATTCATGTCTCGGGCACGGACAGTGCGCGAACTCGCTTTGCTTAATGGAAAGATGTGATGTACCTCATTTAATACTGAAAAGGTTAAAGTAAGAGCAATACGTTTTGAAGTTAGAACGTAGTACTTTAAAGGTGCCGAATAAATCTTATTTCTAGACGTTTTGCTTATTTCCCACTATCGCTATCATGATATGTTGTTACTACCCATAAACAGAGGAATGCTAAGAATAAACCTTTTTGCTATATTGTATTCAAGGTGAAATATTGGATTAAAGTTTTGCGTAAGGGTTACCTCCACTTTTATTAAGTTCTTAGTTTTAAAAAAAAATATTACATGCCATAAACTTCAACTAACTATAACGGTGGCCGCAAGATTTCTCATGATACCATAAGTAATAACATATCTGTTAAGGAGTCCTACGGTGATGATCATAGAAAATATAAAGAAATTGGGAATGATCTCATTTCAATTAATGATATACATATACACGTAGATGCTCGCAAGAATATGGAGCAGTTTCAGTTGTGTAAAGATGTATGCATGTATTATGATGATTATTCTGAAAAAAAAAACTGTTCAACTTAACTCCCTCTTCTCTCATAACGGAACCACACGCGTTGTGCTATTATGCTACTTTCCATGCAATTAATTATTAAGCAATTTCCATGAATCGCTGGAGAATCTTTTCTATAATGTTGAGTCTTTACGTCGTAAATATATCGTAGGTGTGCCTGAAATTGATGATATAAGACGGATTTTAAAGATCTCCGTAGTTGTCACTGTTTTTGAATTGCACTTTGTATACAAGGTGCAGTGTCGACACTCTCGAGCTATACAAAAAAATTAAATTCATCCAATGAGATCAGAACACGTAGTATCGGATAAAAGTTCACAGTGGACTATAATTTTTAAAAATAAAGTGAAGTTTTTACCGTCCTCGGAAATTAAGCGCGATATCAAGCGTTATTTTCCCCTAAAGGAAAATATCACACTTTTAAAAATGCAAGGAGGTTGGCAACAGGAACCCGAGTTCTGCGTTTACTATGTAAATATGCAAATTGATTCGCATTGCGTTGATTTACACCGATGAGTTATGTTGTTGTTAAGTTAGGGTTAATGTTGAAATTTTAGAGAAATACTATCCGTTGTATAGTATCCGTTGTATCTTATAAATAACAGAAAATATGCAATATAATGCAAATAAATTAATGCAATTTTCAAAGCTTTGGTTACTCTGAAATCTGGATTCATTTTAAATTAAATTGCACTTCCCATTGAGTATAATACTTGTTTTTGTACTTCTCACGATTTCTTTAATTTTTTATAATTAACTACGGAATGATAATCTTTTTTCATTAAAAAAGCGTTCACTGGTAAATTGTTTTTTCTATAAACGCAAGTATTTCATAAACCAGATACCGAGTAAGGTTATTCATAAGACCTCTGAATATTTCTCCTAATTTTAATCCTCACTTATCAAACAGTGTTTTGTATTGGTAACAGGCTACACGCACTTAGAAGGTTTCGAAGATGTGTTACATAAGTGTAATTTAACAACAAAGTTTCAAGCCGAGTTCCGTTGTTATCTTTGTAACATTAATTATTGTTCTTGTACCTGTTTCCCGATAAATCTGGAGCAATTCCGGGTTCAGTAAGTGTTCAATTTCTGTAGTTTTTCGGTTTGATTCTATTGTATATTATTATAATCTAAATAACAAGAATTCCGATGTTGAGCATTTGCTCAAGGTTCTTTAGTGTCATTAGTATTATAATGAGATTCATGGCGTGATTTGTCCATAGCCGGTTGTTCTGTATTAGAAAAACCTGTGATACGAAATTAAAGAAATACTATACCGAAGAACGAATTGTAGTGCTGCTAGATGATGCTCTTCCGTCTTTCTGAGCTAACAATTTTTTTTGTTATATTTTTTTACATCGTTTACAAATATTGATAACTATATATGAAAATCTCTTAAATCAGCTGCCTCATGTTGACGTACTTAAATACCTTCTGGAGTTAGAGAGAAATCTTCTAATCGACAGGCTCATACGAATAATTAAGGGCGTAAAAATATATATTTCACTCATTGTGAGTGCAAGACCGATGTAATCTCTTGTTGAGATATATACTCGCGTGTTATAGTCGAGAATTATTGGAAAAATATTTCTAAACATATCTCAATTTAAATATTGTCATAAATGAAACTAAAGTTTCTTGAAATGAAACAAATTCTTTTTTTTTTGAGACTGTAACATCAATTATTCGATATTATTATTTAATTGCTTTTACTAAACCTATTCTTTTAAATGGGTTGAATAGTAAGCAAGGTACATAAACATATTATACTGGAAAATTACAGATTCGAATGTAGTTCTAAATATAATTGCAATTTTCACAGTAGACTGTCTAGCACATTTACAAGAAGTATAAATATACTAGCTGTTACCCGCGGCACAGCACGCGCTTATTAAAAATTTATTAAAGAAATGTAAAATTTTGAGTGGGTGTGTACATTACAAAAACATTTGTAACTACGATACGAACGCCACCTACTGTAACATGTAAGGTGTACATTAGATATATGAATACTAATAGTATATCGAATGGGATTGGGATTTATCATCAGCAACATACCTGGAACTTCAACCTACTATATACCAAACTCAGTGCTCACTAACACTATATAAGAAAGTAATGAAAATTATAAGCTATACATTATCGAACAATATATCTTAAATCTTTTATTTTATAGATAGATATAATATACCCGTATTGTCGATATACTTAAGTTATTCTTGTACGTTGCTATAATAACTACTCTACTAATTTTAATACTCTGGTACGACGTATTTTGGAATATTGTAGTCCTGTCTGGAATCCAACCTACCAGGTGCACTCAACCAGAATGGAACAAGTACAAAAACGTTTTTTATACCATCTCACGTTCATTGATAATAAATGCTACTCTCTACACTCATATCAATTACGTTTAGCTTATTACAATCTACTAACGTTGCAATCCCGTAGAACCATATTGGATTTATCTTTCCTATTTAAGATTTTAAATAACCGCATTGACAGTTCATTTCTGTTGGGACAAATATGTATCTCAGTACCACGGAACAACAGTCGTTTGCAGAATCGCAAAACATTCTTCCTACCGAAGTATTCGACAAACGTTGGACAACACTCGCCCCTCTACCGAATGTGCCACAAATACAATAATATACAATCTAAATTTGATATTTTTCATTGTTCTTTAGCCTCAATAAAATCTCAATAGGAAAAAATTTGTACTTAATTTTTTTTAACTTCATTTTATATATTTTCTCTGAATATTTAAACTTCATTTAAATGTTTGAGCTCTCGTGAGACGTGTGCCTTACTGACTCCAAGAATAAATATACGTAATCGAAAGTCATATATTTGTATGTAATATGAATTATATCATCTTTTTGGTCAATTTGGCGACCATATTGTTTTATTTACCACGTTTGCTTCTACATAACTCAGTTTTTTTTTTTTTTTTTAAGAATAACTTAAGTATATAGACAATACGGGCATATTATATCTATCTATAAAATAAAAGATTTAAGATATATTGTTCGATAATGTATAG
>MU158713.1:129809-139931 GCA_015888305.1 Antheraea pernyi
AGTGAATACCCCGTGAAAATCGGCCCAAAGTAATGCGGACGAAGCTGCGGACAACTAAAATAGAATATGTCAACCGCTATAATTTCGGTTATCTGGCAGTAAAAAGTAAAATTCCCGTTAAAATAGGTCCAGTCGTTTTGGAGATTATCCAGAACAAACAGACAAACAGACAAAATATAATAATATAAAAATATAGACAAAGTATAAAAAAAGTTTTTTTTGGTCATTTGTAGCCATATCCATTCATCAAAAAGTTGTTATTTTAATTGTACATACACAAACTTTATTTTTATAGTACGTAATAGAGAACAAATAAAAAATTGGAAATAAAAGTAGTATACATTTTTTGAATAGGAAAACAAAATAAACTTTGAAATGTTAGCTTACATACTTACCACATAACTTCAGAATTGGCAGTATGGATTAATTCCTTCGCCTGTTCTATTGGACGAATATTATTACAACTACTTACCAGGTTACCATGGCAACGTATATAATAATAAGGAATCTCTCAAAAGCAAAAAAAGTGCCCGATTTTGAAACATTATTCATTGGTGCTCTGCTTCTATTGATCTTAGGGTGATTATATATATCCTCGATAAATGAGCTATCTAAAACCGAGAGATTTTCTCAAATCGGACTGGTAGTTCCTGACATCATAGCGTTCAACCAAACAAACAAACTCTTCAGCTTTATATATTAGTATAGATAATGTGGCTGAATACAGCTTAATTATTTTTTTCGAACTTACTACGCTATTCACCTAGCATGGTCTTAACAGCTTCACTGGACTACCAATACAGCTTCATTTTATCATTGAATTTGGATTTTAATGGATTTTTACTCACGAATGTAATTCGAGATTTAATATTTCATTATATAATATTCGTTGAAATTCTTGTTGCAAGATTAGTCTATAAAGTAATAGTGCCAACATTCCGGATGAGTGCAAAGTAACTACCTTCATCAGAGTTTAACTTGTGCCTATAACACATGCCTAATGATATCTTAATTAAATACATGACAACCAATAATGTGATACAGATTGGAATCTGAACAAGTATTACGTTTAATTAGGAAATGTATTATAAGAAATATTATAACCAACTCATTCAATTAGGATTAACGAAGCCATTCAATGAATGTCATCATGAATTATCGTTAACACCAATATTGAATCGATTTAAGGAAATTGTAATATGATGTGTGGTGATTTTTTAACACTTTTGGTAATTTTTTTTCTTCTCGCTGACTGAGTTGTTTTCCAAACCGATGGTAGTTTTGACGTCCATGAATGCCTTCTCAGTACTTAAATTGAATAAAGTATTTTGATTTGATTTAACCAGTTTACTGATATCGATTATGTAATATTTATCTCTATTTTTCAGAACGATTGTAAATCTAACAGCGGCCGTCAAGAGATGGTTCTAAGTTAGTTTTTTTACATTATATGACGGATATAGTTTCTGTGAACCGTCTAAATTAATTAATATACTTCAGATGAACACAGAACACAAAAACGGTTAGTAGAAATGGTGAAATGTCTGCTTCAAAATGTTAATTTTGGAATATGTAACAATTATAATATAAAGTAAAACATACACTCCACAGAAATACTCATTAGAAGATTTCGGTACTATGTATAGAGAGCCAGGTCTATTAATGCTTTGTTAAGGTTTCGACGTAGGTGGTACCTAACCTCAATTTGCAATTCTGAAGCTGTTACGAATACCATAAATAAGCAGAGTAATTTTCTTGTTTATTGTCGCTCGGAATTATTACATATAATTGTATGAAATAATCTAATGAACGTACATGTTTATGAAAATTTTAGATGAAATTACAATGGTTGTCGTTGCGTTATATATGCGATATAGCGTTATGATATCATAAAAAATAAATGCACTTTTTTCACTAATTTATTTACAATATAGTCGTTATACTTAAATAAATATTATTTACAATATAAATATTTCGAAATATAAATAACGATAAAAAGGCACTCGTTACTGCATCACATTTGACTAAAAAAAACATTAATATTGTCTTTGGTTTGATCTAAATTGCCGAAAAATTTTGAAAACATTCGGCTTAAGAAAGGTATATTGTAATTATATTAAAGTTTCAGATAATCGGAGAACGAACAAAGTTTAAATCAAAATGGCACTAAAAGTATATTGAACGATTTCGTAGGAATAATTTTTCGTTTTTTTTTAAATAAACGTAAATTTCGAACGTAAAGTATCCGTATCGTATTTTCGAAAAATTGTAAAGAAATGTCTAAACAGATTTATTTTGATAAAGTGTATAGTTGCACGAGGTGGCCTAAAACTACTCGCAGTTCAGCATTCATAAATTAATGTAAAATTATGATCAGTTCCCTATTACAAAAAAGCTTAGTAAATCAGAATGGTTGCTCGGCGATACTCCTCCTCCTGATTGCAGCAATACTCGCCTTTCGCTTTTTCTCCTTGTCTCCATCTTCTGCAATTATAAAGTCTCATATGAGATGAAGATGATGAAAGTTATAATCCTCTGATAGAATATTAATGCGAGCAGTAATGAGGAAATACAAAATAACGGTCAATTGCAAACAGTATTAAATACTATTAATTAATAGTAATCAATTAAAATCAAAAATATACATTTAATATAGATATAATTTATAATCGAAAGTCGTATTTGCTGAGTGGTATAGCCGGCGGAATATCAATTCCGGCAGGTTCGAACCGGCATCGAACGGCATGTACCAATGAATTTTTCGGACTTCGCTACGTATTCATTGAAATTGGTAACATTATCAGCTAACAGTGAAGAAAAACAACGTGAGGAAGCCTAAGCTTGAGAAATGTTGTTGTAGTACCGCCGTATATAGGAAAATATTATATAACTAAATTTCTGGTACTTTAAATTCGCCAATACGGTTGGGCTGTCGTAGCGACTACGCTCATACGTTCCTACGGGAAGACGCCTAAGTCCTTGCAGTGGATCTCTTACAGATTGATGTAATTAATTATAATTCTGGTAAATATAAGAAAAAAAGGTTGCATTAATTGAAAGTATAATTATGAAATTACAAAATATGTTTTATTTCTTAAACTACATTTTGGGTTAGAAGAATCTACAGTTTTGAATTATTTTATTAGTGTTTAGGAGAGATTACCGAATGTATCATATTAAAAAGGTCCTCACCAATATTATCTGAGGGCTGTGGATCGTTCCATGACTGCACATCAGCAGAGATGAATAGTAAGTAGAACAAATTACTGAGGAAATAGAAAGCTATAGATATGAAGAATACTTTCCTCCATTCCGATGCTTGCGTCTGAAATAGAGAGATAAATAATGTAATAAAAGAATTTAAACAAATAAAGTATTATATATTTTCTAACTATAACATTAAATGAATAAAATAATAGTTATAAATATTTCATATGGTAACGTAAATATTAAAAGTGTACACTGAGTTGTTTACTAGTGGCTTACGGTTATAATAGGTTTAACGATGTTGGATTAATTCTCTTGTATCATTTCTACACCTCATCTAATTGATACTACTTCTTTGACAATTGAATATGAAGTCACTAAATACGAATTTCAAATGCTCTTCCGTTATAATATTCACAAATGAACGTAAATGTTACGATTATACTTTGTAGTATTTAAATTTGTTTTAAATTTTTTAAAACCCTCATACATTCTAAAAGTATTTACCTGGTCTTTAACCACAATGGAAACACTCAAGGGTGCCATAATGGAGAAGATCGCACTGATACCATTTGTTATACCCATCAAGGTGCTGGCGTTGTTCGGCGAGATGTCGATGTGTGATAACTGAAACATAAATATTTATGTTAAAATTACAGGATATTCGTGTAGCATGCGATTTACTCGTCAATGTTCTCTTTAACTTAGAAAAATCGATCTGAATGAGAAACTGATCAAATATAAAAATGATTTATCTACAAGTTTTTTAGCCTTTGTATGCACGCGAAAGAATATAAATACCAAAATATATTTCATCAGCAATATTAGTCACGTACCATGAAACCGACGTAATGAGCACCGTTAAGTCCCACCGTTAGGGTGAGAATAATAACTGCGAGAGTCAGATTACCAGCAGGTAGATACGAGAGCACGAGCAAAGCCGCTGCGGGACCCCAGTGCGCTGGAACATGTACGTTACAATCTTTACAAGATTATCTTTTTAAATATTATAAAACTTTTATTTACTTTCAAGAGACATTCCATTTTATAAAATATCTAGACGATTATTTATCTGAATAACAAACATCTTGAAAATAT
Organism: Antheraea pernyi; assembly: GCA_015888305.1. NCBI lineage: Eukaryota > Metazoa > Arthropoda > Insecta > Lepidoptera > Saturniidae > Antheraea > Antheraea pernyi. Next base: position 134,115 of record MU158713.1, read on the forward strand.
AATATTTGAACATAAACTTGCAACTTAAGAAATCAATGAATAATAGAGATATATATTATACAAAGAATGTATTTATTAAGAAAAACAAAGTTGAAATATTTGGGAAAATGAAAGTATATTTTAAACTTATTTCATGAGTGTGTTAAATAATTTACCTATACTATTAAAGATCCGTCTGGATGTAACCATTGAGGTAATATTCCTGTTTACAAGGAAGTCGGATATCCAGCTAAAAACGAAGCTCAGCAAGTACATGGCTATGTATGGCAGAGCTGACAGATTACCGTTCTGTAAAAAAAAAAATGTATATTTGAAAATAATTTGCAATAGCTGCTCGTATAATAAATACTATATACCCTATAGCATAACCAAGTTTGGAAATCAACACGATTTAAAATTGATCATAAAAACAAAATCTCTTAGTAGAGATTATATATATCGGGGCTTGCAGAACGTTGGAAGCGGTAGTTATATAAAGATATGACGCTAAACACAGATAACGTCTTTCTCGTCTTATAATCGAGTCACTCAAGACCAATCAAATATTAATAATAAAAGCGTTTACTTTACACAGAAAGTACTGTCAAAACTAATGAACAGATACATATTATCTTCAGGGATATGAAAGGTCCGGCGCTCCACGTAATAATGATCCGCGCTTCCTTTTTTTTGTTTTTATTTTTTCGAACTGATTACGCTATTGATCGAACAGGCCTTTACAGCTTCCCCGGACTACTAAGGCGAGCGCATAAGGCACTCAGCCAATTTTAATTAGCAACCAGCTCAAGGGTGCACGGTACACTTCGCCTTGAGCTCTTAATTTGTTTGCGCAACATCGCGCTACACATGTGTACCTCAGTAACTCGTATATGTATTTCGTACCGGACATAAGCCCCGCTCCGTTTTTTCTACGTATTTTTAGACCTGCATCATATTAGAGGGTAGCACGTAGTATTTATGTTAGTACAAATATTTTTTGATGGTATAACGGGCTTTTGTACCGATATAGGTATATATAAAAGTTGTATTTAATTTAAATATAGAGTTAAAAGGGTAGAGAAAAAGAGAATTAATTAATTAAGAAAAGAGAGAATCATACCTGCTTAATATCGACGTGCAACACATTTTTCATGTACGAGGGCAGTTCAGTGAGTAACGTCCAGAAACCTAAGTTCTGTCCACAATGCGCGAATAATATAGCGTAGAATGGTAAAGACGTGAGGATGCTCAGCCATGGTGTTGGTAATTTCTGTAAATCATAATTTTATTGAAGAACTGTACCATAAGATACTATTGTTTTAAATATTTCATGAAAGAAAGTAATTAGCAGTTTTCTAAAGACAGCGATATGATCCAACAAGAAACTGGTTTAACAATTTGTTAGTCTCGATTTATGGACACGGGTCGTGAATGTTCATTCTAACTTTATTATGATCTTTGAATTTAGGCACCATATTTGGGATACATAAATTAAAAATATCGTAGATTACGAGAAAAGTGTAAAAGAACTGAGCATATTTAATTAATTACCGTATTTCCAATATCGTCGGAGCTTGTATTAGTTTCAATATACTTTCTTTCCTGTTTCGAGATCCATCTACTCGTGCCGGGAGTAGAATCTCCGAAAATGATCCATAACGTCGACCACAAAAGGCAACAAACACCGGCTACGTAAAACACTGACGGCCAACCCCAGGAACTTGCTGAGAGCAATCCCGATGTCATCAACTCAATTACGGTGCCAAGTTGAGAACCTGAAATATAAGAGTCATTCAAGAATAGAGGTAATTGTTATTGTTCCTATTGAGGTAAGAGCTACTTTTTTAGACCAATAAACTTATATATTTGGTATAAATAACCTAATGGCGCGATAGGTTATTAAATCTAATGTAACAACCGTCAAATGTAACAACGTAAGCGTCAGATTTTGTAAGCATCATTAATGCTCATTTGTCGTTCTACATTGTCATATGTCAATGTTCTTTATGTTTGTTATATTTTTTACGGATTTATGCCGAAATATTTGTAGGTCTAATAATATAGTAATAAGTAATAACGTTCGATTTGAATCGTACTTATCATCGGATGCACTGTAGCCATCTCACCAAATTGAACCAAAAGTCTTTATCATTGTTATTGTATTGGTTACCTGCATAGACGAAGGTTCCCAGCCGACTGCGTTCATTGATAGGCGCCCAGTGACCCAGAATACCGTGCAGACTTGGATACATAAGACCCTGAGTAAGGCCCATGAGTATACGGCATGCGCACACTGCTATCCAGCCACCCTGGGAATTAAAAAAAAAACGGGTTTAATTTATATTGTTTGAATTTACCATAACGTTTCCTTGTTCAAAAGATCTTGTCCACACTGGTTGGAAGAGAAGAGTATTGTTTTACATCTATGATGATTTCTTACAAAATTTAACATTTACACATTGGTAAGTCGTTTGCGCACCAAAAGATGACGCTGTACAATATCTTGGAAATGCTGTATCGCGCTGCCAAGAGGAACGCCAAATTGACCTTATCGGTTCATTCCAATTCCAATTCATCCAACCATTCGGGTTTCGTAGTCTGATGAAGCTGTTAAGACCTTGCTAGGTCAATAGCGTAGTCAGATCGAGAAAAAAACAACATCCAGGTTTATATATCCCAGCCGCTAGAGAGTTTCTATCACCCAGTAGGTATCGTGGGCCAGTTGGGATCGGGCTGTGCTCGGGTTCGGACGCGTGCGCTAGTTACTCTCGAAGCGACTTTTTATTATTTCCAGATCTACATCCCAGCCTACACCTCGACCTCAGGCGGCTAAGCCTGCACAGGCCTGAACTCGTACACGGCGGCAAAAACTCCCGCCTCTAGCTCCCAGGGCAGGGAACCGGCGAGCGCAAAGGCCGCCGTGGAGGCCACGGTGCTGTACCCCCTTAGTGCCACCATGCGCTGCGCAGCGCGCCTACGCCCGCATACTAGCGGTACCGAGGGTGCCCACACCGGGGCTCCGTAGACGGCTATCGCCCACACGACCCCCATGTATAGTCGGCGGCACCCAGCACTCGGCTTAGTGCCACCGCCACCCCCATATCTACAGCAGTCTAAGTCGACGTGTGCCATGCACCCTTGAGCTAGTTCTCTAAATAAAATGGGCTGAGTGCCTTAAGCACTTGCCTTAGAAGTCCGGTGAAACTGTAAATGCCTAGCCAGGTTAAAAGTGCCGGCAGTTCGAAAAAACTAATTGTTATCGTGTAGTCCGATGAAGCTGTTAAGTCCTTGCTAGGCCAATATTGTAGACAGTTTGAGCAAAAAAACAGTCGATATCGTTAGATTGTCATAATAAAACCGACTCCAAAAATATCGAAATATAATCAAAACTGTGCTAAGATTATATAAGCCCTGTGAATGCCCTAACATACATTTTGTTATTATAGTTTTGTAGTTTATGGCATTATTCAGGCTATACGAATATCCAATAGCCCTTAGTTTCTATATTTAGACCTTCTTGCTATTGCTTTTTAGGTTATCCTGGAACTGTAGTACCTGAAAGGACTAGCTACAAGATTTTTTAACGTATATTAAGATTACTAAAGAAATTGTCTCTTAGTTATATTTTTATTTTCATATTTGAAATGGTTTTGGTTCGCAAATAAGACTATTGGAAAGTGTCAGTCAGGCGTTCATAAATTTTGTTATAAATAGAAATAAATGAGAACAAATTTTTAAAGGAACAAATACAAAATCTTGCAAATTAAAAAGCCAAACGTAGAATGAACGGACGACATAATTTTTCACAAAGCGCCCGTATTTATCAAGCGACCAGTAAAACAAATTTTAACCCCGGGAACCCTCGGGGGTTAGCTATAAGCGCCCCGTTCGGTCTGTCTGCGCAGGAAATATACACGAACACTGTTCTCTCGTGTTATTTGCTTAAGGCGACTTATTTTTTTCAAAGTAGGGTTATAATATTTTACATAATAATTTTTGAAAAATCTACAAGGTTTATATTTTGAATGTGGAATTAAACATTCTAAAATCTATGGCAGGTTGGCAACTAAGAAGATTAACTAGAATATTGATAGATTATATCGATTACAAATTTAAACAACTATTACACATTTCGCTGCTTCCCTTCTTTTTTAATTAATAAAATTTTAAAGTGAATATGATCTTTCAGTATTAAAATATCATAAATTGTGTCCTATGGTTGTAAGTCACTTTGTTTATTCCATGCAGTAAACCACTCATGAATAAATAAGCATGTCATATTAAAATTTTAGTTTCATGTTATAATTTGAAATCTTTATTTATTTATTTTACTTACGGCAACCCTTGTTCTAGTATGTTATTACTGCCATTGTCGAGTAGATAATGATATTACTAAGTATCTTTCGATCATGTCAATGGACTAACAAGATGGCCTTGCTTAAACGCTTAAGCTAAAACGTCTTGCTAAAACTTTCCAGGGAGTTTTTGTGGCAAGTCAGAATGCTTGCTCCGTCGTATTATTTCCCAGCCGCTTCACTAGTGCACAATAACCAAACTATATTACTTAAAACACCATCAATATTATAAAATATAAAGCTAAAAACACAGGATTATGAATAAAATATAAAGTCCACTACATGACATTCCAAGATCTCGCCGAAAACTCCTTTGAAAACTTTAATATTATATGTCAATATATTTTTTAAATTTAGTGAATGTTATTAAAGAATACGATGGATTCGGTATCTTAACTGTGTCTGAGACAAACGGCAGAGCGCTTCACCCGCAGGGCTTAACCAGCGACAATGAAAAATTTAACGTCTCGAATACGTATTTTCTACGATTTCTCAGTTTTACCACTCATTTGTAAATGTCTGTAACTGATTGATATTCAATCAAACTTAGAACTTTTTTATAAATTGTTGCTCGCGTAATTCACTAAGGTAATGGAGAATCGTTTGCCATTCATTACAGAGGTCCATCGATTTTCTTATAAAATCTATTATATTATAGAGAGTCATTTAACAAATATAAACTATCATTTGAGCCCGCGGTTTCGTACACGTTTGTTACTAATTCATGGATTTTTAAATTAAATTAAAAATCTGTTTATTTAAAAAAAATGTTGTACATTATACAAATATTTTTACAGTGGCAACCAAACTAGGCAGAGCCTGTATCTTGGTAGCCAGAAAACGATTATACAGCGTGTTTTACAAGAAGCACATTAGCGGGCCATACACATACATATTCAAACTTACAAGCTAAAAATTGTTATTAATATAATTTGACAAATAAGTCAATAGGCAATCACAAATAAACATACATACATACATATTAAACGTTTACATACACAGAGATTAGGAACATTCATGGCTTCCCATATCTATAATACAATCCTTAAACTCTGCTTAATCCAGGAAGTTTCGGTCCATATGGCTAAAGGTCTAATTTCCAAATGGTTGAGCACTCTTACCTATGACGAAACTGAGCAATTGTTAAAAGTTAAATCGTAACTGCATAATATAGGGATATATTGAGGTATAGAATATGTGTATAAAATGTGTATAGAGTGTGTATAAAAATGTGTATGTAAACGTTTAATATGTATGTATGTATGTTTATTTGTGATTGCCTATAGACTTATTTGTCAAATTATATTAATAACAATTTTTAGCTTGTAAGTTTGAATATGTATAAGTATGGCCCGCTAATGTGCTTCTTGTAAAACACGCTGTATAATCGTTTTCTGGCTACCAAGATACAGGCTCTGCCTAGTTTGGTTGCCACTGTAAAAATATTTGTAAAATGTACAACATTTTTTAATAAACAGATTTT